>PVJC01023988.1:0-25887 GCA_004026665.1 Murina feae | reverse complement strand
TGGCGGCAGGGGTTGGGGGGGGCAACACCGAGGCGGCGTGGGAAGCTCAGAGCCCAGAGAGGCAGCGGAAAGAGGCTCATTGTGGAGGACCAGGAATCCGGCATCTGGGAGTCCCTGATGCTGCCCAGGAACAGCTACCTTCCCCTCTTCCCAACCCCGGACATTTAAATAAAAGCCCTCGTTCCAATGTTGCCTGAGCTCCAGCTTCGGTTTCCCCACGCCTCCCCACTTTTCCAGGCGCTCAGGGTCGGGTCTGAAGTCGCCCTGCGGAGCCCGGAATGGGGGTCCTCCGCTGAGCCTCCCCCCCGTCTCTGATGCCCTGTGTCGGTCGCTCCGGGGCCCAGCGAGCCCGCGCCTCCCCAGCTTCCGACCCCAGCCCCAGAATTCCGGTCTCAGTTCAGCTCCAGCCCACAAGCTACAGGAAACCAGCTTTTCTCTTCCTCCCCGGAGCCGGAGGAAGAGGGAAACCGCCCACCCCCTCGGGCGCGCACACAGCGCTCTCGACACATCCGAGCACCCGCCCGTGGCGGAGCCCACCCCAGCCCGGCGCCCCCAGGGCCAGGACCCCCTCCTCAGAACAGAGATGGGGGTGGAGGCGGGGCAGGAGACCCAGGAGAGAGGGAGGGCGCTGCCCGAGCGGAGGGGGAGGGGAGGAGGAGGCTGGCCCCCGTGTAACCTCTGGGCCCTCTCAGTCTCCGACTCCCCTCTCGCTCCACGCAGTTCATTCTGCTCCGACCAGTTTTCTCTCCGCACAATGGCCCGTGGGGACCTGAGGTCCCCCGCGCCCCGAAAAGCCCCTCCCCGGGCTCCGCGCCCCCTTTGCGCCCGCATCCGCCGGGGTCCCGGCGGCTCACAGGTCTCAGCCGGAGACCCGCTGCCCTCCGTCCACGCGCCCGCCTCTCGCTTGGCCCCGAGTCCCCTGCCCAGACCTCTCCTGGCTCCAGCTCCGTGCCCTCTCCCCACCCCACACACGTCTCCCCACTCATCTCTCACTCCGGGCCCCTTCCACGCCGGCCCCGTCTCCTCCCCAGTCCTGCGCGGGCCCCCGACTTCAGCGTGGGCCCCCAGCTCCAGCCCCAGTCCTTCCAAACTCCGCCTCTCCCACTCCAGCCTGGGTCCCCTCCAGACTTCAGCCGCGCCCCCACTTTCCAGGCGTCCCCCCACCCCCTCCATCCCGCCGCCAACTCTCCTCACTCACCCGTCGGTTCCCGGCCGGTAAAACTCCACCGAGAAGCCGAAGAAGGAACCGGGGGGCCCAGAGAGCACAGCTGGGGCCTCCGAGTCTAAGTTGAAGCCCCCGACCCCGGGTGTCGGCGGCAGCAGCAGCGGCAGCAGCAGCAGCGGCAGCGGCGCGGAGCGGCGCCGGGGGCCCCAGCGTGGCTGCGCGGCGTGGACAGGGGACCCTGGCGTCCGGCTCCCCATAGCGCCCGCTCTCCCCTGTCCTGGGGCCACCGACCCGGAGCCGCTTCCTAAACCTCCCAGAGGCGAATGACTCAACGCGGGGAGGAGTTTGCCAAACTCCCGGCTGAGCCCTCCCCCCGCCCGCCAGGGGGGTGGGCGGGGGGGCATTCCTGGGTCCTTGGAACGCTGAACCCGAGCCCCCCACCCCGAAGGGGAGTGGGGGGGGTGCAGCTCTCCACTCCCCTCTCCCAGCCCCAGCTGGAGGCCGGTAGTTTGTACTGGGTCAGACTGGGCGGGATTGGGCTCTTCCCCCTCCTCCCTCGGCTTCCCCCTCCCTCCTCCCCCCTCCTTTCCAGATGTACAACGTAAACGCTCGGAAAAGGAGTCGGAAAAAGGGAGCCGAGAATGTCCTAATGAGGAAGAGAATCACCCCTGGAGGGCGGAGGGAGCCTGTGTCTGTGTGTGGGGTCGCCCTCACTTCTCGGGGAGGAGACTTTTGGGTCGAAAGACACAGGAGATACCTCTGGCGTCGGGCCAGCTGGGATTCCCCCTTGCTTTCCGGGGCCACCGGGTGCCTGGGAGCCTGCCAGCTGGATTTGGGGCTCAGGAGTTGAGGGACAGAGTGCTCCCGATCTGACAGAAGGCCTCCACAGGCTCCTCGAGTTCTGCTGCCCCGCACCCCAAGGAGTTTGGGGTCACTCCCCAGAAGGGTTCTGCGCCCGGTCACCGCCTTCTTGGTTGTAGGGTACGGAAACCAAGCTCTGGCCTGGAATCTGGCAGTTGACCAAGAGCCTGGGAGTGACAAGGGAGGGTGGTGTCAGTGGCCCCTCAGTGTCTTCTTGATAAAACCCACGTGACTCCTATAAACCTGGAGAATTGCAGCACGGGGTGGGGGGAGTGGGGGGTGTTATCTTGCAAAGGGGCCACCCTATTCTTCCCAGGGGATGTAGAGGAAGGAACTCTGCAGCAAGGGAAGGCAGTGACCCCCTGCTCAGCCCGTCCTCCAACCCTGGCTCTGTGTAATGAGATCACCTTTCAGGATTCTAGTCTTTATCTTAGTTTGGCGAGGGGGACCTAGGGGCCTAGATTCTCTCCTAACCTCTTCTCCATTCTAGCCCCCCCTCCCCCCGGTTTTTCCCTCCAGGACTTCTTTCCTTCCAGAACAATATTTCTCTGAATCAATCCCTGCTCCCGCTGTCCCCCAGGCCCCTGCCCCACTCTGCCTCAGGGACTCAGAATAAAAGTGCCCATAATCAGCGCTTTTTCTTTTGCTTTGAGTTTCCTTCTGCTACTCTACTTTCTGTCCCAAATCACCCAGCTTCCCCTCCACCCCCCCCCCTTCTTAAAAGCCCATCTCTAGAGCCAGCTGCAGCCCAAGGGAGAAGCCAGCTGGTTAGACTGTGGGATGATGCTGGCCCCCAGCCCACTCTCACATCTGCAGGTCCCGATGTTTTCTTAGGTGAGGAACCCAAGCGATCTCTGGGTCGAGATCTTAAGCACAGCCCTACCACAAAGGTAACCTCTAGGCAAAAACTGCTCAAGCCAAGGGGCGAGAACCCCCTTTGGGAGGAGAGGGGCGGAGGCCTGACTGCTGTATAGTCCAGCAAAGCACATGTGTGTGAACCCAGTTCTCTCCTTTTTTCAGCCTAGGCACAAGCCCTTTAGATTTTCCCAGGATTTAGGAGCTTGGGGCGGAGGAGGGAGGGGTACAAGGAGGGAGGTGTGTGACTCAGCCCCTCCCAGGAGCCTTGGTGGGGGACAGGGGACATAGCGTCCTACTCCAGTCCTCTTCCCAACTCCACCGCCCCCCAGCCTTGGCCAACTCAAACAGGCCCCCTCCCTGTCCATTCCTTGCTCCTGTTTACACGGGTAGCCCCTTAGTCATTCTCTGGCTGGCTTTTCCACTCTCTCCAATATCCCTCCTCTCTTGGCTGTCTCTGCCCTTATAAGTCCTCTCACAGTTGCCCCAACACCTCTTGCCTTCCCTCTCCCCATGCCTGCTCCAGGCCAGGCCTGAACTTGGGGTTTCCTCCTAGTCGGAGCTGCTTTGGCATAGCCCTCCGGGTCTAGAAGCTGGCCTGGAAACATCAGCCAGGACGGCCCCTAGAGGTCATCAGCCCAGCTTCAGAAGGAGGAAATGGGTGTAGCAAGTTAAGTGACTTTCCTAGGTCCCATGGCTAGCCAGATAGGGGTGAGTCTAGAACCTAAGTGTTTTGACTCTATAAGCCCAATGCCTTCTCCTCTCAGCTCACTGCCTTCTAAATGCTCCATCTTCTCTCCGTTTTTTTCTGTCTTGTGTGTCTCTCAGCTTGTCTCTGACCCAGCCTGTGTGTCTCCAAGTGTCTCTGTTTTCTTTCTAGGACATGACCTCTCTGGTACCCTGTCTCCTCATCTCTCAGTGGGAATGATTTGCTGTGATGACAGACTATTATTAATCATGGTCTGCTTGACAGAGGAGCATAAGGGGTGAAGGGCAAGGGCGGGACACTCACCAGGCTCCTGCTGTCACCAGCCTGCCTGCCCAGAAGGCTGGAGCTTTGGATCCAGAAGAGTGAATTTCCATAGAGGTGCAAATTCTAAAGCCAGGAGCCATGCTGAGCTTCAATAGGGTGGGAGTATTAATAATGTTATTTAGCATATGCCTGGCTCTGGCCTTGACATGTCACCTTGACAGGTAGCCTTTATCTCATGTTATCTAGCACTAAAAACATTATGATCTTCATTTTACCGTGAGGAAACTGAGTCCCAGAGAATGAAGTGACGGAGCCAAAGTGACAGAAATAAAAGGGCAGAGGCGGAATCCAAATTCATTCCCAGCTGATTCCAAAGCCTGCTGCTTTCCCCAATGCACTGTTACGTAGGCTGGGTTTCTACCGGGGGAAGATTGTGGAGCAGTGATTTCTAACCCAGGTCCATTACTAACTGGGTGCACCATCCCCTCATCCTGTGAAACTGGATGGAAATTTGTGTGTGTGTGTGTGTGTGTGTGTGCGTGATTTCTCTGGAGTGAGACTTGATTGCCTCTCTTAGATTCTCAAATGCCTGGAAATTCTGAGGCTGGATGTCCTGACCTCAGGAATAGGCTTGAGCCTTGTTGAGCTGGTAAAAAGCCTGGCTGGGTGGCGTTAGCTGAGTGAAATCTTCATGAAATGAAACTTCCCGACTGGTGTGTGGTAGCTACGCAAATAGGGTGTAGGTGCGCTGAGAGCACGCCACTCCCCTCAGTCCCTGCATTTGGCCAAAGACCCCGAGGCTGGTGGCTTCTGGCCAGAGCGACCTCTCTCGCTCATTCCAGAGGACGGTGCAACTGTGACGTCAACACGATATGATGCAAAGAAGACTGGAAAGAGTTCGCTGGACAAAGGGGCCAGAGGGGTTTGTTGGCTTGTGGCTCCTGGCTTTGGGCCTGAGGTCCCACTCCTGCCCTGTGGTGGGGTGATGAATGGGGAGAGGGAAGGAGGGAGGGATACTAATGGAAGATTATAGTTCTGCAAGGGGATTCCTGGAAGGAGAACAAGAGCCCGGTTATCCCAGGAGTCTGGGTCCAGAGCCAGCTAACGCTGGGGCAGTGCTGTGTGTGTGTGTGTGTGTGTGTGTGTCTAAGAGAGAGAAATTGGAAAGTACAGGAGTGGGTCATTTGAACCCGGGGGCTCCGTTGCTGTCCTGACTCAAGGTCTCAGTCTAGGGAAACTGATGGCTCCATCATATGTGAGTCACCACCCAGCACTTAAACTTCCTGTCTGACCCCATGTCCCAGACTTAAAATAAACCAAACTTCCTCCCCTTCTTACCCCCACGTTGCTCAGAGCACAGGAGGGATGGATGGAGGATGCTTGCCTGGGTGACAAGGTCAGGCCTGGGGGATGAGATGCTTGGGTTCACTTGGTGCTCCAGGACTCTGACATCTCTCTAAGGACCAAATGGGGAGTGTTTCCAGGCTGGGCTAGGCCAGGGAGGTACGGAAGGACAGAGATTAGGGGAAGGGCACTGACTGGAGTGGGGCAGGGCTAAGGGGACACTGGGGTAAAAAAATATAAGACCCTGGGGTCCCAAACAAGCGGATCAATGAGAAGGAATTTCCCCTACTCCAGCCAGTGCCTGCTCTTCCAAATCCTCTTCAGTTTTTCTATTTTTCTTTTTTGGCAATAGAATTCAGCAACAGAATGTAACAACCCCAGATAGGAAGTTAAAAGGGAAGTAGGATTCTCTGGGGTGTCCTAACGCTGACATCATTTGATTTGCTCATCCACCCACCCCCATTGCTTTCTGTTCTTTTTCTCCGCTTGGCAGCCATGTACCTACCTTCGGAGAGGAAAGGAGTGCCTGAAGCTTCTGGGCTCAAGGGCCTGGAAACTGGAAGAGAGGTCTTCCGGGGTGGGAGCTGTGGGCCAGAGCATCAGTTTCCTGGGATGGTCTTCACAGATGTAAGCACATCTGGAGCCCATCAGGGAGGGACCTGGAGCATCAGGATTCTCAATACACATCTGATCGAGGCTGCGAGGCTCTGAGGATGAGACAGACCTTCCCACTCACCCCCACAAATTTGCCTGCCATTTCCAGTCCTCTCTTAGGAAGGATTACCAATCCTAGACAGGAAGTTAGGGCATTGGAAAGGGCCAGGAGGAGGACAAAACGGCCAGGGATTGGACCCAAATCCAGACATATTTTTTCACTAGCTTCATCTGACTCTACAGAAGTGATGGTAAGATCAGGTAGGGACCAGTGTGTATGTGTGTGTGTGTGTGTGTGTGTACAGCTTAAGTATGCCATTTGTCCTTAACACAGTAATATATTTGCTATGACGTCAGGTTGGGGATGGGAACCAGCATGTCCCCCCCTTGCTTTTCATGAAAAGGTCTAAGTCCTCCCGATGAGTTTCCATGAGTTCTCTGGACCTCTGGCACTTCTTACCCTTCTACCCACAAACAAATACACATACTCCTTCCTCAGCTGCAAATTCCTCCCTGTCCATCATCACCTTGTAATGAGCACTTCGTTTTCCAGGGATCATGAACAGGGCTAAGAATAGGTCCATCCTCTTGCCCTTCCCCTCAGGGAGATCTAACCATTTGAAGGGCAGAATTAGGAGGTAAATGGGTGTACAGTGACCTCTGCAAGGGATCCAGGGATCCCCAGCAGCCAGCCCCTCAGGATAAAATGGAAAATCTCTGGGGCTGAGATTCAGGCTCAGTGATATGGAGCACTCTTGAGGAGCAAAGCTCTCTTTCTTCTACAGCTACAGCTTGAGGAGGGGGGAACCAAGCCTTAAAAGAGTCTTAAAATGAATATATATATATATATATATATATATATATATACACACACACACACATATATACACATATATACACATATATATATATACACACACATACATACATACATACATACATACACACACACTAGGGGCCTGGTGCATGAAATTCGTACACAGGGTAGGGTGGGGGTCCCTCAGCCCAGCCTGCCCCTCTCACAATCTGGGACCCCTCAGAGGATGTCCTACTGATGGCCACAATCTGGCAGGTGCCGTGTGTATGTGTGTGTATGTGTGTGTGTCTGTCTTCTGGGGGCCTACCCCCAGCCACACCATGGAGGCTTGGAGCAGGCACCCCTCTGTGTTGATCTCTCAGGCTCCTGGCCTTGCCTGCATGTTGTTGTCTTTCTTGAGCTGTGGCCAGGGCTGGGTGCAGCCTGCCGGCCATGCTTGCCTGCTCATGGATCACCCCAGTGGGAGGAGGCCCCGCTGGGGGCTGCCCTCGGGCCACCTGTGCTTTTGATCTCCTGCTCCCCGATCGCTGGCGGTGGGGAGCATGCCCCTCTGGGGGCTGCCCTTGGGCATCCCTTGTGTTGGCTCTCCTGCTCCCCATCACCACCGCTGCCAGGAGAAGGCCCTGCTGGGGGCTGCCCTCCAGCTGCCATCTCGTTTGCTCTCCTGCTCCTGATTGCCTCTATGGCTATTGCTGAGGTAATGCCTGCTGGGCTCAAGTTAATAGGGTGATGCGGCCAGCGTCCTGCCCCATCATTATGGGCGCCGCCATATTTGTCTTGGAGTGATAGTTAATTTGCATATTACTCTTTTATTAGATAGGATATATATATATATGTATATGTATATGTATATATGTATATATATATATATTCATTTTAAGAGGATTTCAGAGAGGAAGGGAGAGGTAGAGAGACAGAAACATCAATGATGAGAAAAAATGATCAATTGGTTGCCTCCTGCATGTGCCCTACTGAGAATCGAGCCTGCAACCCAGGAATATGCCCTGATCCCAAATCGAACTTCTGGTTCATAGGTAGATGCTCAACCACTGAGCCACACCAGTTGAGCACAAGTGTTTTATTTCTGGGTCTAATTTACCAAAATTGGGTTTCCTGCCTTACCTGCTGTGAAAGTTGAATGGCTATGCCTTTTGAGCCTCCATCTCGTATCATCTCTGGCCTCAATCCCAAAAACTCCAAGGGGAGCCCCAACCAGTTTGGCTCAGTGGATAGAGAGTCCCAGGTTCGATTCCAGTCAAGAGCATGTACCTTGGTTGCGGGCACGTGGTGCTGATCAATGTTTCTCTCTACCCCTCTCCCTTCCTCTCTGTAAAAAATCAATAAAATATATATTTAAAAACAAACAAACAAACAAACAAACAAACCCAAAGGGAGAAACCAAGGGGAGGAGATTTCTGACCTTCAGGCTTAGAGCCTTTTCAATAGCTGTCCAGCAGCTCAGAAGCCAGAGACCTCTCTGTCCCAGTGTCTGATATAGGTTTGGCTAGAGGGTCCCAGCTGACAGAATTGTAGGGCTGGGGCCTTCAGGTCTCTAAGATAGAGGAGAAATGTGTGATAGAGATTGGCCTGGGAAGTTTGGGGTTTGGGTAGAGAGCTGAGTGGGGGAGGGAAAGTGAGATGGAGCTCTAAACCCTTACTAACAGCTCCGTCCTTTCTTTAGACCACACCCTCACACCCAGCCTGCATTGGGAAGAGCTCTCAACCCTACTACCAAGCCAATTGTTTACAGATGTTCTAAGGAAAGGGGTGGGGTTTGAAAGGAGAAAGGGAAGATAGGGGGTCCAGGGAAGAAAGCCTGAAGGAAGGAGGGGGAGATTCATGGGAGGGTGGACAGGTGGGCAAGCCTGTGAAGGTGCAGAGTGGGAGATAAACATTTGGAGAGGAACGCCCAGCTGGTGTGGCCCAGCTGAGGAGCATTGACCTATGAACCAGGAAGTGATGGTTCCATTCCTGGTCAGGGCACATGCCCAAGTTTTAGACTCAGTCCCCAGTATAGGGTATGTAGGAGGTAGCCTATCAATGATTCTCTCTCATCATTGATGTTTCTATCTCCCTTTCCTACTCCCTTTCTTTCTCTGAAATCAATAAAAAAAAATGTACTTTTTAAAAAATACCCCACACAGTTGGAGAGGGCGAGAAGAAATGAAAAAGAAGGGTTTGTTTTCTCTGTAATTCACCCTACTCAGTGCAAGCAAATTAATCTTAAACCAAAGCTCTGATGATGTTCTCAGCTCAAAAACTTCCATGGCTTCATCCTTTTTAACCAATAAAGTTCTGTCTACTCCAAAGTGTCTAGAATGGCACCAAGGCACATAATCAGTGCCATTGACCCAATTTAGTGGGGGACAGAGGGGGATGTGGAGAGAGAGAGGCAGGCAGGGTTGTGAGGTCATGGAGTATGGGGTCATGGAATGTGGGAGATGGATAGAAATGGACGGGGGTTGGAAACTCTTCACTGGCCAATGAGAGGCAGTTTGAAGTGGGCAGGCCACTGGGTCTGCTCCCCACCCCCTTCCCGTTTTAGGACCCAGCTTTCTCTGCCCTTTGCCATTTTGGGGTCCTTGAATTGCCTCTCTTCTTTCTCTGGTTCCCTTCCCTCCCTTGCTTCACCTCTTATGTACAGATTTCTGAAGGCAACTTCTTCCTCACTCATCACACTGCAGGCCGGTCTCCCTTGTCCCTCTTCTCTAGGTTTCTTTCCCTGTATTGGGAGCATGGGGATAAAACAGTGTGGAGGTGTTTCCAGCTCTGGTTTGCTCTCAACTCCTCCACCACACTGGTCCAGGGCTGAGATGTTTGTGTCTGAAGTCCCTTTGGCCTCTTTCCTGCTCCTGAATCCCTGGGGTGGTATTTGAGGGTGGGAGGAGGGGTAAGGTCCGAGGTGGAAAGTCTGACGCTGAGTCCAGGCCCCCAGCCCCTCTCAGACTGGCTGAGCTCATCTCTCCAAGCAACCACAGCTGGACATTTTCCATGCGATCACCTCAGGGAGGGCTGGGCTCCAGGAACGCAGACAGAGCTGACCAGTTTCACAAGGAGGCTCAGGCTCGGGACGGAGCCCTCAGGTGCTGTCACACACCTCTGTGTGCTCTGCAGGGAAGCCCTGCACAGAGGAGACTCAGGGCTGGAGAAGAGCCAAAGCTGGGATGGCTTTTGGGCCCCAGTTGGCACAGATTTCTCTGTCCCTGCACATGAATGTTCAACATTGTGCTGGCCGGGCTGGGAAAAGATACTGTGTGATGTGAATGTTTATGTGAGGTGAAAACACATGTGTTTGTGTGTGGTCTGAACATCTGAACATGCTTCTGACGGTGTGCATGCATGCGTGGGTGGGGGCATCTATGTCCAGAGTGGTCAATAGGTCAAGGTTGCGTGTGTGTGTGTGTCTGTGTGTGTGTGTGGTGTGAGATTGCCTTGCTCTCTTCCCAGTGCAGGGGAGGTGAGACAGTTGCCTGCTTTCTCCACCACTCCATCACTTCTCTAACCCATGGCCTTCTCTCAACCACAGATAACAGGAGGGCCAGAGAAAGTGCCACAGAACAGAGAGAGGAAGGGGGGGGTCACTATCTTCTCCAGAAGAGGGGACAAGGGGCTAGTTGGACTGGCTGAGATGAGAGTCCCCCTGCCCCCAGGAATGGATGCAGGGGCTACAGTGAGAGTAGCCTGTGGCCCCTGCCATGAAGGCCACTGAACTGGAAGCATTAGAGGGTATCCAGCATGGGTCTCTGCACCCCTCTTTCCCTCTCCCCCAGACCCTGAGATCTTGGGACAGACGGGAGGAGCTTGGTAGGGAGTGTTAGGCGGGGAGGCAGGGAAGGGGTGGGCAGGAAGCGTTGGCTGTTTGTTCCCTCTCTTTCCTGACTCCTTTGTGGTGGCAGACTGGCTTCCTTCCTCCTTGCGGTGCCTTGGCTCCCAGCTCATTTCCACTCTTTGCCCCTTAGCACAGCTCCTAGTCTGGCATGGAGGGGTTTTTCCAAGCTGGCTCTTCTGGGAAAGGAGAGCCCTGGATGAGTGGGAATGGGGGCTGAGGAAGCAAATGAGAGGCCAGTCTGCCCTTCCATCTTATTCAAGGTCAGCAGTCCAGGCCTGAACGAGCTCTGGAGTGGCTCAGCTGAGGGAGGTGCTCTGAGCTACGCAGGGACCCAGGTGTTTGGTTACCTGGGGACTCCTCTCCTTCAGCCTGGATGTGGAGAGAACAGGCTGGAGAGACACCCACCCTCATCCTGGCCTCACTTCCCTCTCTGTGTCCCTACTTGGCTGTCCTTGCCTCAGTCTGCCCCTGCCCCACCTCCCACCTCCTCCACTGCCCTACAAGTCAAGGAATGCAAGTTTCCTCTCTCACTCTCTCATTGATTAGTCATGGGCACCCCAATCCCCAGGGAACCGTTACTCACCCTTAGCGCCCCCCCCCCCCCCCCCCCCCCCCCCCCCCCCCCCCCCCCCCCCCCGACTACCAGCAGTCATCTCCCCAGAACTGGCTGAATTCCTGCAGGAGGAGCTCACAGAGTTGGATGTGGGTGGGAGGCAGTGGGGGATGTGGGTGGTAGACAGTGTCTTAGAGCCAAAGCAGCAGCCCCTCCTGCTCCCCAATACACATGCACAAGGAGCTCATACTCCTGGCTGTAGCTACTTGAATGGCCACAGAGGTTTAGGCAATAGGGTGGTTTGAGGTAGAGGAGTGTGTGGAGGACCCAAAACAACAGAGCATCTAGTCTCTTCACCGGTGCTGGCTCTGGGGCCAGAATGAGGGCCTAGGGCCTGCTCTTTGGACTTGGCTGAGTGCCCAGGCCTGGCCTCTGTCTCACAGAATCAGACAGGGGCCTTTCCCAATAAGGAGCCTCCCAACTCTGGGTCTACTCCCCTGCTGCCCCCACTCCCTCTCCCCTGTAACGGCTCCTCTGCCCTAAAATGGCCATATTTTCCTTCTTCCTTTCCTTCTTTCGTCCCCCACACCTAGGTTTGGGCCCCAGGGGAGAGAAGGGGCTGGGTGAGAGTAAGACTGCACAGGGGCCAGATGGGAAGGTTTAGAGAAGGGGAATGGGATCTCAGGAAGAGAGGGGGATAAGGCCACATGTAGGTATATAGGGGTGGGGATGGAGGCACAGCTGCTTGGAGTTATGGTTTTTGCATAATAATAATAATAATAATAGCTTATGCTATTATTATACATACTATATGATATATACACTATTATACATATTATTATACACTAGAGGCCCAGTGCATGAAATTTATGCATGGGGGAGGGGGTGGTGGTGTCCCCCCTCAGTCCAGCCTGCACCCTCTCCAATCTGGAACCACTCAGGGAATGTCTGACTGGTTTAGGCCCAATCTCACAGGGGATTGGACATCCCTCTCACAATCTGGAACTGCTGGCTCCCAACTGCTCACCTGTCTGCCTGCCTGATCATCCCCTAACTGCTCCCCTGCCAGCCCAATTGCCCCCAACTGCCCTCCCCTGCCGGCCATCTAGTGGCGCCATCTTGTGACCACATGAAGGTGGCCATCTTGTGCCAGGGAGTGATGGTCAATTTGCATATTACATCTTTATTACATAGGATATACATGTTATTACACAGATTATAATACATGCTATGTATTCTAAGAGCTTTGCATGTGCATTAACTCATTTAGTTGGCACTGCCATTCTGCGTGGGAGGTGCTGTTGACCTATCTGGTAAGAGGAGGAAACTGAGGTACAGAGATTCAAGTAAGAAGCTTGCTCAGGGCAAGTGAAAAAGCTGGATTCAAACGCAAGCAATTTGGCTTCCATTTAGAAGAAATCAGCCTGCTTGCTTTGTCTATGGAGTGCTTGATCCTCACTGTTGGAGGCATAAGGAATGCCCAAGTGGCTTGTGAGGTGGTGATGCTCACAGAAGCTGCGACTCAAATGTGACCCACTATGGACCCTAGGGTGTGTTTGCATGGATTTAGACTAAACACTCCCAGAGAGCCATTGACCCATGTTTAAAAAAACAAAAACAAATCTGTTGTTGAGTGACATGCAAATGATATGTAGGCTAGCACAGAAGCCAAATAAGTGAGACTGGAAGGGTGGGAGGGATGCAAGAAGAGGCCAAAACAAGAGTTAGGGAAGAGCTGGGAGAATGAAGAAAAAACTACAGGAGTGTGTGGAGGGACTTCCGTGGGCCCTTTTCCAGCCTTTTCTTATGTTCCAGGCGGTTAAAAATAGAGATTTATTCTCCCCAGTGAGGAGGAGAAAGGAGAAGGGATTGAAAATTCTTCTAACCCTGAGGCAGACCGGGACCCCCTGGGATGGATCTAGGTACTTGACTTGGAAGTTCCAGCTTAAGCGAGACTGCCCTTTTTTGACTCTCAATTTTGTCTTTCCTAAACTGAAGGAATTGAACTAGACGACCTCTGAGGTTCCATCTCCAACACATTTAGCTTCCTACATAGGAACACCGTGGGGAAAACCAAGTGGGGGCTGCAGTCCTTGTGTGGGGCCAGGACTAAACAAACACTTGGTAACTAGGATGAGCTCAGGGCTCCTGGGGAAAGGCTCTGAAGGGGGTGATGGGAAGGAAGCCAGGCCAGGCAAGGCCCAACTCCAGAAAAGTGAATGAACAAAACCCATTCATTCATTCAACTCTTCCTTCAGAGATTAAAATCTAGGAACCTGAACTTCCCATTCAGGGACTAATGAGAGTGTGAGCTCTAGATGTCTAGGAAAGGCAAACTCTCAGATCCCTTCCCTAATTTTTGAAGTTTTATGAGAAAAATTAGCATATGAAGATATGTACCAATGTCACCCGACAAGTACCAGGCACAGATATAAGCATTTTACATATATTACCTCACTTAACCTAGAAATAATCCTATGAGGCAGCATTTTACATATCTTTCACACCAATTTACCTATTTGATCTTCACAACAACCCTCTAAAGTTAATAAGGGGAAGATCTTTCCTGACCCTGGGTTCAGAATCGGCTCAGCTGAAGGGAGGGTTGGTGTGCTGGCTTTCCAGCTCTTGACAGCTGGGCGATGAAGATGTCACTGACTCCTCCAAGTCAGAAGAAAATGGCAATCTGATAGCTTTGAGAATGTTTCTGAGAAGGCATTGGATAGGAACCTTAAATCAGCAAAAAGGATCTTGAAAGGCCAGAGGCAGAATTCTGATTCAACTAGCTACCTTTGTTTCCACCAACAGCAGGAGATAAGGAAATTAAATAAGTACTGGGGCTTCCCCATTGTTTGGGGCTGATGGGAGGATTTCGAGTCCTTCAGTGATTGTCAAGTAAAGGCATTCTTCCATCACTAGGTGGGAGGTGGAGGTATGAGTGCTAGTGATGGTGGAGGAGGGGATGGTAGTAGAGATGGTTTCCCTGGTTGACCTCTGATGAGTTAGAAGAGCCTGAGATTTCTGAGGAAATTTGCCAAAAGGGCACTTGGGGGGAGGGTCCATGCGTTTGGGCTCCAGCCGGGGGTGATGTCAGAGGCATAAATCATGTCTCCCAACTGCCCATTTCCTCTTTGAGCTCAGTTCCCAGCCAAAAGCCCAGCTATCCTGCCAGAGCAGTGTGTGGAAATGGGGGAGGGACCAAGATGCTGAAGCCGGTGGTTGGAAACTAGAATTAGTGGGAATTAGGGGGGACTACAAATCTGGTCTCATTGGTGTCATGAAATGGGCTCAGGGCCAGGGCTGGTAGGACGAGGAGCCCAGTTGTAGACTCCTCATCCCCTTGGGACACACCCATAGCCACACCCAGTCTGCTGAATTCTCCTCTCCTACAAACAAAACTGCTGAGACATGCCTAGAGGCACAGACAACTACATAGACACACTTCCTACTCTTCCCTCATCCAACTGTTGCTCACTTTTGCCAGAAATCCCCATATCTTCTGGAGCAGCAATCTGCACTAGGAAAAAGGAGTGGAGGTTGAAAGGGTTAGGTATCCTGATGTTCATTAAGAAACATCCTCCTCCACCTAGCCAGTTTAGCTCAGTGGACAGGGTCCTGGGTTTGATCCAGGTAAAGGGCATATACCTTGGTTGCAGGTTGCATGTGGGAGGCAACCAATCAATGTGTCTCTCTCACATGGATGTTTCTCTCTGTCTCTCTCCTCCTACCTTCCACTATCTCTAAAAACCAATGGAAAAATATCCTTGGTTGAAGATTAACAAAAACAAAACAAACAAATAAACAAAAACAGAAACATACTGCTGTAGTGATCTAATCGGCCTGCACTATGTCATCTCTTTTGCCCTCCCGCCCTGGGGACAGGTCTGGATGACCTTCCCTCACACTTCAGGAGAAAGTGGTCTATTGTCCTGGTGTGCAGTACATCTGAACCACAGGGATGGAGGAAGAGGAGCAAGAGGCATGAGATGGAATATGCACATTGAGTGGGACATCAAGGGCAGAAAGTTGAGAAAGTTACTCCATGATATTTTCCATTGGCTTGAGTCAGGCTGCTGGGTCTTGTCTGACCCTAATGGCCCCTCCTACTTCCTTCTTTGGTCAGCTTCACACTCAGTGCTCATTTTGGGGGTAAGACAGGAGAGAAAGGGTTCCTCTGGAGGACAGGTACCCCTTCTGTCAGTCCTTTTCCAGGTGACTGTTCTGGATTGACTACAGGGACTTGGGGACCTAAGTAACTTCATCTAGCCTGGGACCAACCCACTCATGCCCAGTGTTCTCTTCCTTGGAAAGGAGTTTGTCATGGCCCCATCGTGGTAAAACTCTAAGCACTTTGACATCTAATAGGAATCATGATGCTTTTATTTTGGGTTAAGTTTGCCCCATTCTGTTCTCTGAATTATCTGCTTACATCCCCATTAGACTGGAAGCTTTAATGGAACAAGAATTGTGTGTCAGTTGGCACAGCCCCAGACTAGCATTAGGAAAGTAATACAGGGAGGTGCTAAAGTAGGTTTACAGTTGTTCCTATGGAAAATAATGTAATCTAATAAAAGAGTATTATGCAAATTGACCCTCATCTGTTACACTTAAACCACGCCAACTGGCCAAGACACGCCCACCAGTCAATCAGAGTGGCTGTATTAACCCAGCCAAGATGGCGGCTGGCAGCCACAGAACTAGAGCAAATAGGAGGCTTTTGTTGCACTAGCGATGGAGGAAACTGCCTGCCTAGGCCAGCTATGGTCTCCGCTCAAGGCAACAATGTTTCAATTATAGAAGCCATGGAGCTGAAGCAAACAGGAGGCTTCGTTGCCTGCCTACACCTCCGCTCAAGGAAACAAAGTTTCAATTATAGAAGATAAATAAACCCCAGAAACCTGATTCCAGCCAGCCTCACTGGGCCGTTGGGTCAATGGGAGCTGTGGGCAGCCTGAAAATGGCCCTCAGCCCCTCACCCAGGCTGGTCAGGGACCCCAGTAGGGACCCGAACCCTGAAGGGACTGTGGGAAGCCTAAAAACGGCCCTCAGCTCCTCACCCAGGCTGGCCAGGCATGCCAGCAAGTAGACATCCCCCAAGGGGTTCCAGACTGTGAGAGGGCACAGGCCAGGCTGAGGGACCTCCTGAGTGCACAAATTTTTGTGCACCGGGCCCCTAGTACACTAATAAAAGAGGAACATTCAAATAGGTGTCACTCTGCAACACCCAAGCCATGCCCACCAGCCAATCAGAGCGACGATATGCAAATTAACCCAACCAAGATGGCGGCTGGCAGCCAGAGCTGGAACAAGCAGGAGGCTTGGTTGCCCCGGTGATGAAGGAAGCCAAGCTTCCCACTTGCCCTGGCTGGCCCTGAGCTCCACTCAAGGCAATAAAGTTTCAATTTAGAAGATAAATAAACCCCAGATACCTGCTTTCAGCCAGCTTAAGAGGGAGCCTAGATCACTGTGGGTCATGGCCAGTCTGCAAACAGCCATCAAACCCTCACCCAGGCTGGCCATGCACCCCAGCAGGGACTCCCACCCTGAAGGGACTGTGGCCAGCCTTCAAATAGTCATCAGCCCCTCACCAGGCTGGCCACACCCTCATGGGATGAAGGTCCCTGCTGGGGGGCTTGACCAGCCTGCAAACAGCCATCTGATACTCAGCCAGACTGGCCAGGCACCCCAGGAGGGACCCCACCATAAGGGGGTGTGACCAGCTTGAAAACGGCCCTCAGCCTCTCACCCAGGCTGGCCAGGCACCCCAGTGGAGATCCCCACACTGAAGGGACTGCAGCCAATCTGAAAACAGCCATTAGCCCCTCATCCAGACTGGCCAGGCACTCCTGTGGGACCCCCACTCTGATCTGGGACACCCTTCAGGGTAAACCAGCTGGCCTCCACCCATGCACCAGGCCTCTATTCTATATAATAAAAGGGTAATATGCAAATTGACCCTAATAGCAGAAAGACTGGGAATGACTGGTCACTATGACACACACTGACCACCAGGGGGCAGACACTCAATGCAGGAGCTGCTCCCTGGTGGTCAGTGCACTCCCACAGGGGGAGCTCTGCTTAGCCACAAGCCAGGCTGATGGGTGCCAGCACAGTGATGATGGTGGGAGCCTTTCCCACCTCCTCAGCAGTGCTAAGGATGTCTGACTGCAGCTTAGGCCTGCTCCCCGCTGGCAAGTGGATATCCCCCAAGGCCTCCTGGGCTGCCAGAGGGATGTCTGAATGCCAGCTTAGGCCTGCTCCCTGGCAGGTGAACATCCCCAAGGGGTCCCAGACTGTGAGAGGGCACAGCCTGGGCTGAGGGAGCCCCCCCACCCAAGTGCACAAATTTTTGTGCACCGGGCCTCTAGTCTATATATATAAAAAGCCAGTGACTAACAACCGGTTGTTATGATGCCCACAGTGCCCAGCAAATGGCCTGATTGCCCACCCCATCCCATTAGCCTGAAGCCCTTCCCCTTGGCTGGCCACACCCCTGATCATCCCCCCCAATAGGGGGCAGGGCTTGCTGGCCAACTTCCTGCAGCTCCTCCTCCTAATCAGCTCTGCCCTCAATCAGCCTCCACCTCCCACTCCAATCAAGGGCAAGGCCTGCTGGCCAACCACCCATGGATGGCCCCTCCCCCAGGCTGCTGGTCCCTGATTGGACCCCCCCATCACCCACAGCCCCTCCCCATGGCTGGCCCCACCCTAGATCAGCCCCCACCACCCTGATCGGCCAAGGCCTCTCCCCCAAGCTAGTTCTGCCCCCATCTGCTCCCCACACTAATTGGGGGTGGGGCTGGCTGGCCAACCTCCCATGGTCCCTCCGCCGGCCCAATAAAGGAGCAGGACAGGCCAGCCAATCAGTGGCCTTGATCAGTCCTCATCAGGGTGGGCCCACTGAGCAACCTCCTGTTGTCTCCTTTCCCAACAGGCCTGGCTTAATCCACCAATTGGGGCTGGCTGGACCCCACCTGTGCACGAATTTGTGCACTGGGCCTCTAGTTAATAAATAATAATACAAGAATATACTGTCTCCCATAGTCACAACTGTAAACCTACTTTTGCCTCACTTATACACTTAAAAAATATTTTATTTCAGAGAGGAAGGGAGAGGGAGAGATAGAAACATGAATGATGAGAATCATTGATCGGCTACCTCCTATACGCCCCCTACTGGGGATTGAGCCCAAAACCCAGGCATGTGCCCTTGACTGGAATCGAACCCGGAACCCTTCAGTCCACAAGTGGATGCTCTAGCCACTGAGCTAAACCAGCTGGGGTTGTACACGTTTCTTGATATGCAAGGAGACAATGTAATAATACTGGAGGAGGAAAGATCTTGGGAATGCTCAAATACATTTTTTCCAAGAAAAGGGGAGGGGGGAGGGCCACTAAAATGAAGGTAAACTGACACCAAGGCCTCCCTGCTCTCCCACCTCTGAAAACCTGAAAAAGCTTTTTCTTCTTTTTGGTTAATCCTCATCTTTACATTGAATTTTAGAATCTTTTGATTAATTCTCATTTTTACATTGAATTTTAGACAGAGTGGAAGGGAGGGGAAGAGACAGAGAGAGAGAAACATGTGACTGAGACACATCCATTGGGGGATTAAGCCTGCAACTGAGGTGTGTGCCCTCGACCAAAACTGAACCTGGAACTCTTTAGTCCGTGGGCTGATACTTTATCCACTGAGCCAAACCAGAAAAGGCTTCTTTTACACACACCCTCTATTGCAGTCACTTGAGTCTCAGTGTTTGAGTACTGTCTCACTGATATGCCCAGTCTTACTTGGTTCCTGAGAATCCAGCATCCAGAATGCACTGTCTTCATTCATCAAGGCCCACCCAAGGCCTGCATACGTTTCTCTAGCTCATTCTAACTCTCCGTAATGTCCCGTTCTTCTAAATCCCTGCGCTCATAGCCTGGACTAGACAGTCTAACACTTAATTATAACAGGGTATTTATAAAGTCCTTGTGCAACTTAGAAACTGAATACATTTGGATGTGCATATGATAGGAGCAACTATAAATATTTTATGAAAGCATAGCCCATAAAATTTTTAATGCTAACGTTTGCTTTTTGTTAATGTGCTTTTAACTTGCACAGGAAGAGTATGTGTTATACTGGAAAGAAGACCCGGGCTTGGATGCTGCCTCTCTCATTTGATAGGTAGGTGACCTTGGCAAGTTACTTAACCTCCCTGGGTCTCAATATTTTAATCTGTAAAATGGAGATAATACCTTCCTCACAGATTTGTTGGGAGAATTAAACTAATGTACTAAATGTACAATTACCTACCACAGTGCTTAACTGCAAATATTACAGCCTCATTCAATCTGTCTGATAAATCTGAAATCTATTCAAATGGAATGGAATGCATTTTATAGGTCAGTTCAAGCACAGACATTAAAAGCCTTCCTTAATCTCCTCCCAGTACTCAGATCTCATTAGTCATAGCATTTATCCCACTGCATTGTATCTCCTTGTTTAATGTATCTCCCGACTAGACTAAGTTCTGTGAGCTAAGGATCTTGTTTATTCCTGTTTTTCCATTGCCTAGCACATTGCCTACATCAGCAAATATTAATTGAATAAATTGAGCCTTAGAAAAGGCAAGGTAAACATAGCACAGTGATTTCTGAAGTGTATGACAAAGAATTTTAGTTTTTTACTTAGCAAGATAGTCTTCTAGCAAGATAGCATCTCTTGCTATCATGCTTTGAATGTCCATGCAATTCCTGAAATATATCTGGAAATGTGATCCAATTACTTGTCAACCTGACCAGTCCCTATAGAACTATATTTTGTAGGTGTGGTAGAGACCAGTGTTCTAGCATCATCTCCTTTTCTTCTGTTTAGTAAATATGACCCCTCCACCCTGTCTCCCACACACTGAATTTTACTAGGATACATGGCTGCCAGCTAGATACTAGTCTGCGCAGCCTCTCTTGCAGCACGGGGTGACCAAATAACTAACTTCTGGTCAATGGGATGTGAGTGAAGTTATGTGTGCAACTTCTGGGTCAAGTTCTTAAAAGGGAAAGCTGATTGCCCCTACTTCCTCTTTCTTCCTTTTGCTTGCTGGGGCACAATGACAAATTAAGCAAGCCACCTTAAACCAAGAGATGCAAGTCTTCTCTCTTAGCCAAGGACCATCTACTTCCGCACTATCACTTTATTTGAACCACCTTCTATATGTGGAGCTCATTGTTATAATGACATGGACTACATTCTTTGAATAAAGATTACGATCACTATGTAATCTGTTAGCCTACTCTGAAGAATGTTTTCAAGGAGCTCAAAAATAAAACTGAGTCCTGGCTGGTATGGCTCAGTTGGCTGGTCATCGTTCTGTACACCAAAAGGTTGCCAGTTCAATTTCTGGTCAGGGCACATGCCTGGGTTGTGGCTCCATCCCCAGTAAGGTGTGTGTGTGTGTGTGTGTGTGGGGGGGGGGTAAGGGAGGGGAAGGGCACTGTGCAGGAGGCAGCTGATCAATATTTTTTCACATGGATGTTCCTCTCTCTCCCTCTCTCTCTCCCTCTCTCTCTCCCTCTCTAAAAATCAATAAAAAGTCTTAAAAAAACAACACCGAACCAAGTTTCAATGAAAATAGAATCTGCTGAAATCTAGTGCAAACTGTGAAATTTGTTCTAGCATGAGCATATTCAAATTTCTTGCAGGTTCACAAACATCCTATCTCTTCTCTTTAGCCTAATCTTTTATTTATGATAACTTTGAAATTCAAGATGGATGATGTAGTAGCCAATCTCCAAGATGGCCCAGTGATTTTCCTCTCCTGTATTCATGCCTTGTCTGTGTTCCCTTACTACCTTGAATCACGACTGGCCTGTGTGATCCACACAACACTGTGGAAGAGAATCTAAAGCTACCACGACAGAAAGGAAATGATGCTCATCTGGGTAACATCCCAGGCTAAGTCAGAAAAGATCCTGCTGTTTCCATCTTGGTCTTTCCCTTGGTTCACTTGCTCTGAGGGAGGCAGCTGCCATGCCATGGCACTCAAGTAGCCCTATGGAGAGGCCCGTGTGGAGAGGAACTGAGGCCTTTCACCAAAAGCCATACCAACTTGCCACAATTTGAGTTCACTTATATGAGTCATCTTGCAGGACAAGGTGGCCAACCCATCAAGTGTCAGGTAAGTGCAGCCCCAGATGATACCTTGACCACGACCTCATGAGAGACATCAAGCCAGAGCCACCTATCTAAGCTGCTTCTGAATTCCTGACCCACAGAGCCTGTGTGAGAGAATTTATTGTTGTTTTAAATCACTAAATTTTGGGAATAATTGGTTGTGCATCAATAGATAACTAATATAGACTATAAATTCCTTGAAAATAGCATTTGTTTTATACGTACTTTACTCCAAGTTATTGCATCAACCATCTCCCTGCCCCTGTATTGGAGATTAAAGCATACTTAAACGTCTGGTGGAATACGAGAGGTGAAATGACATTTGCCCTTGAAATTCAGCATAATACAGCTAGATGAAAAAACACAAGATGTTAATTAGTCAGAATATTCTGACCATTTTTTTCTTCCCTGAGGGTTTTTAAGATCGCCCAGGGTGGAGGTGAGGAAAAAGGAATAGAACTCAGGTGAGTATTGGTATTGTTATTTGTCATTTTGGAATTTCCCCAAACTCTCTGTTCTCAATTATTAAGTGGAATATTCTCTTAAGTCTAGGTATATAGGGAAGCTTTGGTAAAGGGGGAATCTTCAACGGCCTATGGAAACTCACCTAGGCAAAGAAAGTGTGACAGTGCCTGGAGGGAAAGTAAAGGGATGTCTCTCTTCGCAGGATAAATTCAGGCCCCGGTCCTTTCTTAGGGATCCAGAACCAACAGAGTCGTCCACTGTGGATATGAACGTGCAAGAAGGGATCTGAGTAAGGAAGGACAGCTCTGGGAACAGTGAAGAGGAGATGAGAGACAGAACTACCTTAAACCCAAACTCTACTGGGTGATAAATGGATGTTACCCAGATGAGCATCATTTCCTTTTTGACATGGTAGCTTTAGATTCTTTTAGTTACAAGGTTGACTAGAGCCTCTAGCCTTTCAGTGTAAAGAATACTAAGAGATTTAGACCTCTGACCTTCAAATCTCGGTGATGGTGGGTGCCTGGTGGGAGTAGGGACATGGTGAACTCAGAACTTTCACTTCCCCACTCCTCTAGTACACGGTTCCCTTAGCTTGGACATAGCTTATGCCTGGGTCACATGGAGGTCTATGGGTGCTATACTGGTAACCCTCAACAAGAGAAAGTCAGTCACTTCTTAAAATTGAATAGCAGGTGTTAGAGAAGGAAGGTATTATGGATATCATCTAGCCCAATGTCCTTATCTTATAGACAAGGAAACTGAAGCTCAGGGAAAAGAAATGCCTTCCCAAGGTCATACAGCTAATGCGGGATATAATCCAGGTGTCCTTATTCCCAGTTAGCTCTTTCCACTATCCACATTTACCTTCACTTTACTTTCTTTTTAAAATATTTTTATTGATTTTAGAGAGAAAGGGAGAGGTATAGAGAGATAGAAACACCAAGGATGAGAATCATTGATTGGCTGCCTTCCACACACCTCCCCACTGGGGATCAAGCCCGCAACCCAGGTGTGTGCCCTTGGCCGGAATCGAACCTGGGACCCTTCAGTCCGCAGGCTGATGCCCTATCCACTGAGCCAAACCAGCCAGGGCTACCTTCACTTTACTTTCATTATATATTCCATTTTATCCCATTAACTACCAACTTTATTCTGGGTCATATTCAGGAAAGTCCATTTCCAGAGCTCCCCTCCCCCCATTGGAAGGGTAAAGAGCTTCTGTTTTGTTTTTCGGTAAAGTAGAGCGTTACTCCGTCTCCCTATCTCCCTTTCTCCTGTTGTTCTCAATGAGGAACTGAGTCTGCTTCTCCATACACAGGAGGATTCTCAGAAGTTCTGGGCTCCATTCAGTTGTGGCGGGGAAGCTGATGGGCACAATGCCTTGGGATGCCCTCCATGTTGGCAGGCTTATTGTACCCAACTGGTGGTCATGGCCTAATGCCCATTGGCAGGGCAGGTTCCCATCCATGCTTTAACTTGATGCCTGGCATCTGTGGATGCCAGACGGCTGACTGGCTGGATACCTATGCTGCATTTTCCCCCGGTTGGCTGCGGCTGGTTTGTGTCACTTTTAGATTTGTTTATGTTTAAGAGGGTGGTCCCTCCATGGATTTGAGACACTGGCAGTTCTTGATTGGCATGAAGTACACCTCACTGCCAACCTAGAATCTCTGATAAACAGCACAGGACCCCCTGGACTTCAGGAAAGTGCTTCAAATGTCTCTGCGATCCCCCTCTCTTCTCATCTTTCCTCCACCACAGAGTTTTTTGTATCATCCCATCCTAGCCTGCAACCAGAAGCTGACAGGTGACAGTCTCAGGCCAAAGTTTCTAAGAAAGTGAAGGAAGAGAAATGGGTATATGTGGGTTAGGATGAGTGGAGTCTCGGAAGCTTACTCTCCCCACAGGCTTCAGAAGACCACAGAAGTAGCCATTTCCACTGCTGTCCCAGGCAGCCTTAGACTGTATCTCCACCTGCTGGTCACCAAGAGATCAACAGCTCTGTCTCAGCTCTTGCTTTAATAGACGAACAAACGACTCCATCTTCATTTCAAGGTTAAATTCTTCCTTTTCAGAATCTGTTGAGGTTACAGTTTTCTCTTTTGGGAAACTGCCTTTTCAGGAGACTGAATGTAGGGAGACCTGGCTATAATTTCCAGGGTATAAAGACCTGTGGTCCTTTCCCTTTCAAAACACCTCTGAGGCTAGAGTTTCACCTCCTTGCTTCCGTTGCTTTACGTGTAGGGTGGTTGAAATCTAAGTCCCTCCTCACCCTGGTTAACTACACCCACAGGTAGAAGCAGCAGGTAGTGATGTTATACTTGGACATAGGTCACAGGATTCTTGTTAGCCTTATGGGAGGGAGAAGCAATTACTTTTATTATCTCTGTCCCTATCTGTTTCCGATATGGGAGAGCCTAAGTTTTTTTCATACTTACCATTCTTCTCTTCCCATTCCTTTAGAACCATTAGCAGTAGTTCAGTCCATGCTGAAACCATGGGCTAGGAATCCTGAGACTCCCTGGGGCTACAGCTTCAGAAGTGAAGGTCATTTTCGGCAGAGAAAGCTCTCAAATTAATACTTTTTTTTTGGTGAAATGGGATAATGTCAATAAACACCCTTAAAAATTGATCAGGATGTAGAACATCAACCCATGGGAAAACAAATCAGATTCAGAAATTTACTTTCCTTTCCCAGTTGACACTCTGACTTATCCAGGTTGAGTAAAAAGCAGTCATTTAAAAAATACTTTGGATGCCTAACCTTGATTGAAAATACCCTTTAAATGTCTCAAGTTTTGTCTTAAAAGGAAGATGTCAAGGAGTTAAGACAGTGCATGGGGATAATCTTATGCTGCATGTATTTCATGTCATTTCGGTGTTAGGTACCCTCAGTTTATTCATTAGAGCTGATGTGTATTGAGTGCTTAGTGTTAACCCTCTTAAAAACTTAAACGCATTTCCCCCACTTACACCTTTAAATCATCTTATGATTTTATTATCCTCATGTTCTTAAACACTATATGCTATATCCTTTACTTTGTGATTAGTGTGTAGATTTTTAAAGGACCTATTTGGGTTTTTAAAAACTCAGTGTAATTATCTTCCTTGTAAATGCCTTTAAAAAGCCTTTGTTCAAAGTGATATGTGATTGTAGAAACTTGAAGCATCAGAATTATATAAGGTGTATTGCGAAATATAGATTCCGATGTGCTACTTCTACATAATCCAATTCAGGAAATCTGGACCAAAGCCCAGGAATCTGTATTTTAAAAAAAATTAACAAAAATCTTTACTGTTCAGATTATTACAGTTGTTCCTCTTTTTTCCCCTAGTGCCCCTCCTCCCAGTTCCCACCCCACCCTCTGCCCTTACCCCCCCTCCCCACTGTCCTCCTCCATAGGTGTACGATTTTTGTCCAATCTCTTTCTGCACCCTCAACACCTCTTTCCCCCTGAGAATTGTCAGTCCAATCCCTTTCTATGCCCCTGATTCTATTCTATTCACCAGTTTATCATCAGATTTTTTATTCACTTGATTTTTAGATTCACTTGTTGATAGATATGTATTTGTTGTTCATAATTTTTATCTTTACTTTTTCTTCTTTTTCTTCTTAAAGGATACCTTTCAGCATTTCATGTAATACTGGTTGGGTGGTGATGAACTCCTTTAGCTTTTTCTTGTCTATGAAGCTCTTTATCTGATCTTCAGTTCTGAATGATACCTTTGCTGGATAAAGTAATCTTGGTTGTAGGTTCTTGCTGTTCATCACTTTGAATATTTCTTGCCACTCCCTTCTGGCCTGCAAAGTTTCTGTTGAGAAATCAGCTGACAGTCGTATGGGTGCTCCCTTGTAGGTAACTGACTGCTTTTCTCTTGCTGCTTTTAAGATTCTCTCCTTGTCTTTTGCCCTTGGCATTTTAATTATGATGTGTCTTGGTGTGGTCCTCCTTGGATTCCTTTTGTCTGGGATTCTCTGTGCTTCCTGGACTTGTAAGTCTATTTCTTTAACCAGGTGAGGGAAGTTTTCTGTCATTATTTCTTCAAATAGGTTTTCAATATCTTGCTCTTTCTCTTCTTCTGGCACCCCTATAATTCTGATGTTGGTGCGCTTGAAGTTGTCCCAGAGACTCCTTACACTATCTTCATACTTTTTGATCCTTTTTCTTTTTTCTTCTTTTCTTTTTTCTTTTTGCTTTTCCCGCTGGG
>PVJC01023987.1:0-25912 GCA_004026665.1 Murina feae | reverse complement strand
CTGGGGGCAGGTCCCCAGCAGGTAGACACACACAGGAGGACTGCTCTGAGCCTCAGATGCAGCTGGGGGCAGGTCCCCAGTGGTGACACACACACACATACACACACACACACACAAAAGGCGCCTGGCAGACTGGGGCCATCATAGGACATCCACTGAGGGGTCCCAGACTGTGAGAGGGCACAGGCCGGGCTGAGGGACTCCCTCCACCCCGAGTGCACAAATTTTTGTGCACCGGGCCCCTAGTCTAATCTAATAAAAGAGTAATATGCAAATTAACCATCACTCTGAGACACCTAAGCCACACCCACCAGCCAAGCCACGCCCGCCCACCAATCAGAGGTGCTGATGCAAATTAACCCAGCCAAGATGGCGGCAAGCAGCCACAGAGCTAGAGCAAATAGGAGGCTTCCATTGCACCAGCATTGGAGTTGAAACTGCCTGCCTAGTCTGGCCGGACCTCTGTTTAAGGCAACAATGTTTCAATTATAAAAGCCACGGAGCTGAAGCAAACAGGAGGCTTCATTGCTTGACTAGGCCTCTGCTCAAGGCAACAAAAGTCTCAATTATAGAAAATAAATAAACCCCAGAACCTGACTCCAGCCAGCCTCGCTGGGACATTGGGTCAATGGGAGCTGTGGGCAGCCTGAAAATGGCCCTCAACCCCTCACTCAGGATGGCCACCGCCCCCATGGGGGGAGGGTCTCCCCTGGGGGGCTTGGTCAGACTGCAAACAGCTATAAGTCACTCTCCCAGGCTTCCCAGGCACACCAGCAGGTGGACATCCCCTGAGAAGTCCCAGACTGTGAGATGGCACAGACCAGGCTGAGGGAACCCACCCCCCCACCGCCGAGTGCACAAATTTTTGACTAGGCTCTTAGTCTGTATATATAAAAGCCAAGCCACCAGTGCTGACAGAACAACCAGAACAACCAGAACAACTAGTAGCTATGATGTGCACTGTGGTGAACAGCTGGCCTGATAGGGCTCTGATAGGCCTCCCAACCTCCCCCACCCAGCCCGCCCACAATTGTGCCCCCCCCACGATAGGGGGCAATGCCAGCCAGCCAACCTCCTGTACCCGCCCCACCATCCCCTCAGCCAGCCTGGCCTTGATTGACCCCATCAGGGCAGGCCGGTCGAACCCCAGCTATGCACGAATTCATGCACCCCGTCTCTAGTCTAGAAGTATATATACCAAAGTGACCGCCCGACTGTTCAACCATCTGACTGGTAGATATCATGTGCACTGACTACAAGGGGGCAACTGCTCAACACAGGAGCTGCCAAGCTGTGGTGACTTGGCAGCTGTGATTCTTAGGTGACATACCCAGAACCAGAGAGGAGGGAGCCCAATTTTGGGTTGTGTCACCTGAGAACCACCCTCTCAATGCAACTCAGGACCCTTGGTAAATGTTGGAGAGCTGGTTTCCGCCCAATCCCTGCAGGCCAGATCATGGGCTCCCACCAGTGCATGAATCCATGCACTGGACCTCTAGTTTAATAGATAAACAGAACAGTTACAATAAATGAAAAACAAAATGTAGAAATTTGAAACTTTGTTATAGCTTTAAAACATTAATGTCTGATACAATTAGAAATCACATTCTTTTCTCAAACTTAAAAAAAAAGTATGACTCCTTATTAAAACATACTGTATTCCATTAGAAATGGAAAGGCAGGCTGAGCAACTGCAATGGGTCCAGTCTCCCGCAGGCACTGTTGGTTCCTGCCACCAAGGTGTGCATCCCCAAGCCACCCAGTGCTTCCCAGACCAGATTTTACTTCCAGGCAGTGGCATTGCAACATGACCTCCATGTTGTAAAAATAGTTTAGACAGCCACCGTAAAAAAATACACATGCTCACACACATACTACAGCCTCAACAGCACCCGCCCCACAGAGTATTTTTACAGAATCATCAGTCAGATAAAAAATAAAAAATATCTGTATTGGGTTCAGCCCTCCTTTATGTGCCTGAGCTGTTGCGCTAGAACTCACTGACATGAGTGAGAACCTCCGACACTGTGTCCCCATCCCCACCCTGTCTCGATGGAACCTGAACCCAGTAAATTCAGAACTCTGTGTCAGAAACAAAAAGGGAAGTGCAGGGCATTGTGGCCCTGAGGGACCCTGCTGGGGACATCTGCCGGCCCATCGATTAGGGTGCTTCAACCGAAGAGTTTTCTCACTGAGTTGTGTCCACAGGAGCATGGCTGTTCCCTTCGCATGCCTGAGCTGGAACAGGGTCTGTGACTGAAGCAGGTTTTCCCTCGTGGCCTAAAGAGTGTGAAACTGAGCCTGCAGCCTCTTATGCTCTTGGTCTCTACATTTTGGGTTAACTGATCCGACATATTTTTTTTAATTGGTAAATATGGGATTTAAAATGAAACGTGTTAAGCTCAGCCCCTCATCTTCCTGTTTTAACTTCTGAAACAGAGCAATCATACATCAGTGGAAGCAAGTAAAAATCACTTTGACTTTCTCACTGTAGATGTTCTCTGAAAAAATATAAGGCCTGAAACAAGTAAAATCCAGGTTGCAATCATTTTACTGGTCAGATGCTGCATATTATTAAAGAAAACATAATGCAAACCACTTCATTTAGAAACAAACACAGAAAAATTATTTTTTTAGTAGTGGCATAGATTATTATGGGAGTGTGTTTTTTTATTTTTATTTCAGACATAGTGAATGGCAGAGAAACAATGTAAAAATGATAATAGTACCTAAAATGTTCTAATTCAAGAGAAGTTAAATTTGGAAAGTATTACACATGATAATTACACTTTTAGAAGCATCAAATAGAACTAAAAATATTGTGAATAAATAGTTTTTCAAACAACCACAGCAGATATTACAGAGTAAAAACATACAACATACAACATGTATGGATGTGAATATAGTGGAAAAATAACTTCCAATTAGTAATACAAAATGTTAAGATTAAAATTGTGTGCCTAGCTAAAGTATTATTCAAAATAAAGACATTAAAATCCATCACCATAATTAGTCTCACGTGTTCTTCTTTTTTCTTTGGTTGAGAACTCTTAAGATATACGCCCTTAGAAATTTTCAAATATACAGTACAGTATCATTAACTCTTGTCACCAGGCCACACATAACATCCCCAGGACTTTTTAATCTTCTATCTGAAAGTTGTAACTTTTGACCAATGTCCCTATTTCCTCCACCCCCACAACCCACACTTCTGCCAAACACCAATCTGTTCTCTATATTTATGTGTTCATTTTTGTTTATTTTTCAGATACCATATATAAGGTATCTGGAATACAGTATTTGTCTTTTCTCTGTCTGACATATCACTTAGCATAATTCCCTCAAAGTCCATCCATGTTGTCACAAAGGCAGGATTCCTTTAGTTTTTATGGCTGAAAGAGATGCCACTGGCTAGTATCTATGACATCTTCTCTACCCATTCATCCATGGATGGACACTTATGTGGTTTCCATGTCTGGATGGTAAATGATGCCGCAGTGAACCTGGGTCCTCCCAGTCTCTTGACTCTCAGCCTTCCTCCATTCAGGTTGCATTCTTTCATTCCAGAATCTTGGCTGCCTCTGCAAACAATTCAGTCATACATTTTCTTATTCCATAATCACGATAACTTAGTAAAGTACACACCCACTTAGTATCTACAAAATGCTTGTCTTCTCCATTTCTTCACCTGAGCCACTTGAAGGTAAGCAATTCTCAGAGAAGAAAGATGCTGTAGGCTGTCAAGTCCCCTTCCCACATTCCATCTCTCTCTTAGATTTTACGTGCTAGCTGCCTGGATAGCTCTCTAACACTTTCAAATCAACATTTTTGAGTTTTTGTTCAGTACAACAAGTTGGTTTGTCTGCAGTAGACAGATGACCATTATGAAAGAAGAAATCTCACAGGAAGGACTCCTGAGGAGCAGGACATAAAGCTACGGTCCTGTACAAGATGGGCACGGAGACGGCCTCCTTCTCTCGTAGAACTAGGACCTTACGAAGTAACTTTTCAGCTTGAGAGCGATCTAGAAAAATAAGTAAATGCTGCCATTAACAAATGGAGGTAAGAAGGAAACATGACTGATTGGAATCTGGTGCCAGATGTAGGAGAACCTGAGAGTATGGAACTAAATCTCTGCCCTCACTATGGATTAGGGCCAAGCAAATAAAAAGCTGGGAGATTGATTGAAACTTGTCTAAATTGGGTCATTTCTTCTTCATGATGCATGCTGGCTCCCAAGGAGACCAGATACCCATGTGCAAGAGAAATATGTTTGTTCATCATTCAGTAATAAATATCTGCATTCTCCTATTAGGCTGTAACTAAAATCACTCAATTTTTACTTGTAAAAGCAGAAAATTTATCTAATTGTCACAGTTAAAGTTGCTAAATTTAATTCATGTTATACATTGAATACATTAACATGCCATTACTAGAGTCTATTTATATTTAAAAATAACTCAAAATACTTAATTATCATGTTTCCCAATCTAAAAAGCTAAGAAGATGAACATTAATTGGGAAGAGGGAAGTCACTCACTTAGAGGTTAGTAAGAAAAGGGTAACAAATTAGACAGCAAGAAATAAAACTCAATATCTTTGGTTGTTATTTAACATGTGGGTTAATATATCATTAACCCACTTAGTTATTATTCAGGAGAGCACAGCTATCATTAATAATATGGCCTCAGTTCAACAAGACATAAGTACATAGCTTGTTACATGCAAAGATGATGAGAAAGATAAACTATAATTTACTAAGAATTTTATTTTTAGTGTTTACATTAAAACAGAATATGGGTTTAAAATTGTTCTCAATTCTTTTTATATATTTTTATTGATTTAAGAGAGGAAGGGAGAAGGAGAGAGAGATAGAAAGATAGATCAATAATGAGAAAGAATCACTGATCGGCCCCCTGCATGCCCCTATTGGGGATTAAGCCTGCAATCCTGGGCATGTGTCCTGGGCTGGAATCAAACATGGAACCCTTCAGTCCACAGGCTGACTCTCTATCCACTGAGCCAAACCAGCTAGGGCTGTTCTCAATTTTAACAATGTAAACAATGTTTTAAAATATCCGAATCCAGATCCCCATTCTGATTTTCTATTGGAAATCATTACTTGTCATTCTTACGATATTCTCACCCATTCCAGGGGTTATGCCAAAGTTGTAGAACTGGCATGCACCAAGATATCAGTAGGGAGAGGTGGATGAAAGCCAAAGGCATTGACCATCAGTCCACATAGAATTTTACTGAGACTTCTACTATAGGTTTTAACATGGCCCCATCAGCTGTTGCTCTCTGTGATTTCTGCGTTGTGTCCTGGTTGCACAAGTCTGGTGAGACAGACAACATGTGTATAACACCCAGCCATTTCTCTCTAATTAACGTCAGGTTCCAAGTCCTCTTTGCTCTTTCTACATCATCTACATTGGAAGTCTGTTGTTTAGTGTAGTCTCCTTCATTAATTATCTGAGCTAGCCCTCCTGGATGACTTGGTGCAGCTTCCACATCAGCACTTGCTGCTTCACTTGCACTTTTATGTTATGGAGAAAGCTCTTCCTTAAACCTCATGAACCAACCTCTGCAACTTCAGACTTTCCTTCAGACTTTCCTTCACAGAATTGCAGAGTTAGGGTCTTACTCTGTAGGTAGAGCACAGGAGGTTTATCTCGGTGCAGTGGCTGATGCAATGCTGTGAGCACACTCCAGCAGTTCAGATCTTTCTGGCAAACCAGAAAGATGGCAACGCCCGCCTGAGCCCCTCCTATATCCATGTACACAGTACCCCGACCTTTATGCTCATTGGCTCCCTAATAAAACATTTTATGATTGGCCACCTCTGCTATAAATACTGCTGTACTTTCTCAATAAAATTAGACCTGCGTCACAGAACCTGGTCTCTGGAGTCGTGCATGCAAGCGTCCTAGCGCTAGGGGCTCCATCGTCCTCACCCCTGGGAGACTCCCTGCTTCATATGGTGCCTGAACGTGGGACCCCCAGAACATCAGACCAGGTGAGTGACCCTCTGCAACATGGGCAATGTTCCCCCCGCCACACACGCCCCTCAGGCTCGAGCTCTCCACACCATTTTGCAGAGTAGGCGAGTTAAGATATCAGAAAAGGAACTCCAGATGCTGTGGGAGTGCCTCTTACGCTTTAATCCCTGGTTGTTAGAAGACCCCGTATGGGACCCAGGCACTTGGGAGAAAGTACTCAAGCATATAAGGTCTGCCGAGGTTCACGAAGGAAAAACATTTCCGCTTTCTCTAACACCCGCCATTTTGGCCATCCTCCCATGTCTCTCTGGAGTCCCCCCTGAACCATCTCTGCCAATACCTGTGGCCCTTGCGGCCTCAGTGGAGGAGGGTCCCCTTCCCCCGTACTCCCCTCCAGAGCCCTTTGCTCCCCCTGATCCATGGGACTTGCTCGTTAAAGAACATTTGGACAAAAATGAAACCAAACAGTCTACTGCCGAGTCCGCACCTTTGGGGGAGGGAAAGACGGTTCCATCTCCAGGTTCTACAACCAATAAACCTACCTAAAATACAAGTTGGTGAGTTACGTATGGTGATACATGCACTTCTATACTGTCAGGACAATCCAGTTAATATCTTTTCTGATAGTGCTTATGCAGTCCACACTGCGAAAGCTACAGGCTTCTCTACCCACAGAACTAAGGAAACCCCTTCAAGCCTTTCCAGTAATAATTAACCCCTATAGCTCCTCAACTAGCCATCCCGGAATCACTCACCTTACATGAATTACAAGAGCTCTGTGGCGAGATAAATTGGGTAAGAAACAGTCTATTCAACCCAGGGGAGAGGTTTTGCTTGTATCTTCCCAGAAGGTGAGAGACATTCCCCTCTGGATTCCAGTGAGAGACGTCAAGCCACACACCTTAAGAGATGAGTCAGAGACCAGGCACCCCACCAGTGGCAGAGATGGAGGACCTCTCACTTGAAGAGGAGACACAGCACCACCGGAGGAGACGTCCCCGAAGCAGAAGGGTTCACCCTATAACGTGGGGCGATATTAAGGTGCTACAGGAGCAGGCAGCACGAATGGCACCGGAGGAGAATCCTTCAGCAGGGATTCTATTCTTATTAATGTGTGCTATCATCACTACCAACAGTACAGGAGCACACGGATAGACTTTATGGACCGTGGTGCCACACCCTGGGGTTTTAATGCCTGTGGGGACCGATAGTCTCCAATTCCCTGTTGCCTGAGCCTCTAACTGTTCAGTGGGGCTCCCTTGCGATAGAGCCAGACACAGTGAGGTTTCTTGGAATGGAACCTTATTCTGCGATCCTTTCAACCACCAGGTGTTAAAATGGTCAACTACTCTTAACACCTCAGAGGACAGTTGGGAGGGCAATGTTACTAAACAGACCAGTAAGTCCACCCAGCATTTCTTTCATCCCTGCTTCAGGCCCCCTTTCTTTTTTCTCATAAGCAAAGAGAGCTCTTTTGATAGCACCACCGCAAAAATGTATCTTACTTTGGGTTTCAGCAACCTCACTTAGCTAAACCCTGCTAACCTATTCATTTGGGCTACCTTAGCTGGTATAGCATTCTTCCTCTTCCTGAATAATGGAACAACAGGTCATGATTATACACATTCAACAGGCGCTAATAAAAAAGGAAGGGAGAGATGTAGGTAGAGCACAGGAGGTTTATCTCGGTGCAGTGGCTGATGCAATGCTGTGAGCATACTCCAGAAGTTCAGATCTTTCTGGCAAACCAGAAAGATGGCAACACCCGCCTGAGCCCCTCCTACAGCCACGTACACAGTACCCTGACCTTTATGCTCATTGGCTCCCTAATAAGATGTTCTATGATTGGCCATCTCTGCTATAAATACTGCTGTACTTTCTCAATAAAATTAGACCTGCGTCACAGAACCTGGTCTCCGGAGTTGTGCATGCAAGTGTCCTAGCGCTAGGGGCTCCATCGTCCTCACCCTTGGGAGACCCCCTGCTTCATTACTCTGGAGTAGGCTCTGGCTTGAGGGAATGTTGCAGCTGGTTTGATCCTCTATCCAGACCACTAACACTTTCTCCAGATCAGCAGTAAGGCCACTGTGCTTCATCATTTATATTCACTCGAGTAGCACTTTTAATTTCCTTTAAAAACTTTCCTTTGGCTAACTGTTTGGTGCAAGAGGCTGGCCTATCTTAGCTTTCAACATCCCTTCCTAACTAAGATGAATACTTTCTAACTTTTGATTTGAAATGGGAGACATGTGACTTTATTTCACCTGAATGCATAGGGACTATTGCAGAGTTGTTAATTTGGCTGTTAATTTGTAAAGTTCAATTTGGCTGTGTCTCAGGACATAGGGAGGCCTGAGGAGAGGGAACAGCTGATCAGTGGAGCAGTCAGAACACACACAACAATTATGGATTAAATTTGCTGTCTTATATAGGTGCGGTTCACAGCACCAAAAACAATCTATACATATAAAGAGGTAATATGCAAATTAGCCAGGATGCCGTGATGTGTCATGACCTGACTATTAGCATATTACCTCTTTATTAGCTTCTATCTTCAGGGCATTGCTCCAGAGACAGAAGACAGGGCAGAAGCAGGGAGGTGGGAGTGGGGAAGCGGGGAGGCGGGGAGGCAGGTAGGCAGGAGAAGATGGGACCAGACTGAGGTAACTCGAGGGTGGGCAGCGCCATGCAAATTCTCATGCTAGACTCTCCTGCTAGGCTTTTATATATAAAAACCTAAGTGATCGGTCGACCTTTTGACTCTTGGACCCGTCGATAGGTAGCTATGTTGCACACTGAGCACCAGTGGCAAACACTCAATGCAGGAGCTGCCCCCTAGTGGTCAGTGCACTCTCACAGTGAGAGCACCACTCAGCTGTCTAATGGGTGCCAGATGCCGAACTCATAGCTGGCGAGTGCAGCTGCAACAGTGCAAGCCTCTCCCGTGGACACACCCCTTGCATGATCTTCCCCATCCAGACTGACTAGTCTTGGGCTAGGGCTCCTTCCCAACTGCTGCTTCATGCACTACTACATTCCTTCAGGAATGTAGGACTGCCAGTTTGGGCCGATCCCTGCAGGCCAGGCTGAGGGACCCCACTGGTGCACAAATTTGTGCCAAAAATGTGACTCAGATACAAGTGAGAAAGCAGAAACTCTATAAGACAGAATAAAGTAGAATGAAATATTCAAACCTCTGAAAGAGAGAAATTAGTAGCCACAAATAACATAACCAGCAAAAGTATCCTTTAAATATGAAGGAGAAATAAAGACATTTCCAGACATACAGAAGCTAAGGAATTATAGCACAAGAAAGCCTCCATTACAGGAAATATTCAAGGGAACTATTCTACCTGAAACAAAGAATGTAAGGTCACAATTGTACAAGTAAGATCGCCAACAATTGTACAGCCTAAACAGGGGTAATTTGTGATAGAGATACTCAAAAGAAAAAAAATCTATGGCTACATCTCAAAAACCAAACAAACAAACAACCCAATCAAAAAGTGGTCAGAGGACCTGAAAATACACCTCTCCCAAAAAAACATATGAACAGCCAACATACATGAAAAAATGGTCAACCTAACAGGCAATGAAGGACATGCAAGTCAACACTACAATATCAACAATATAAGCAATAACAAGTGTTGCAGAGGTTGTAGAAAAAACGGGAACCCTCATCCACTGCCGGTGTGACTGTAGACTGGTACAATCATGACATAAAACGGTCTGGTGCATCTTCAAAAAATTGTGAATAGAAGTACCCTACTACTCAGCAATTCCGCTCCTGGGCATATAGCTGAGAAGCTCAAAATCATGTATTTGCAAATGTATATATGCGCCTCTATATTCATTGCAGCATTATTGGTGGTGGCCAAGACATGGAAACAACCGAAGTGTCCTGTGAAAGAGGACTGGATAAGGAAGATGTGGTACATATACTCAATGGAATATCACTCAGCCATAAGAAAGAATGAAATAGCACCATTTGCAACAACGTGGATGGACCTTGAGAACATTATGCTAAGTGAAATGTCAATCATATGTGGGATAAAAAACTGAAACTTGGTGAACACAAACAGCTGTGTGATGATTCCAGAGGGCAGGGAATGGGGGGAGAAGAGGTTCCTCATACATAGTGACAGGAGAAGATTTGACTGGGTGGTGAGCACATGGTACAACATGTACATATCTTGTAACACAGAAATCCACACCTGAAACCTACATGTTCATGTTGACCAATTTCACCCCAATAAATTTAATTTAAAAAAAAGAAAAGAAATTCTCCATGTGAAAACATAGTTGACCAATCCAGTAAACTAACAGACCACATAATGTTTTGAGCTTTAGGAAATTCATATGATATATTTAATATGGGAATATTTAATATGGAAGTAAATTTAAAAATTTTAAAATATATTTTATATTATTTTTCTTCACTACTGAGTTCAGTCTAATATTTTTTTTCTAGACAGGTGGGTAGTGAAAAAGCAGCATATCTTCAAGAAAAATGTTATTTCATGAAAAATAGTTTCCTTATGTTATTTTGCTTATTAATTCAATTTTGACAATGAAATTAGTTTCTGCTTCCTTTATTTATTTATTTTCCTGTTTTTCAAACAGGTTTTGCCTATGCTTTTATATTTAACATTTCTGAATCTAACAGTATGTTAGTATCTTTTAAAGAATATTTAATTAGATGAATTTGGCTTTTTAACTTATCTAAAATTTATTTATTTATTTATTTTTAAAATATATTTTATTGATTTTTTTGCAGAGAGGAAGGGTGAGAGATAGAGAATTAGGAAACATCGATGAGAGAGAAACATCGATCAGCTGCCTCCTGCACACCTCCTACTGGGAATGTACCCGTAACCAAGGTACATGCCCTTGACTGGAATTGAACCTGGGACCCCTCAGTCCCCAGGCCAATGCTCTATCCACTGAGCCAAACCAGTTAGGGATGAAATTTATTTTAATAGCATTTTACTACTAACAATTTCTATGAATTACAGTATTTTAAATGTATAGATAAATGTATTAAATGTTTGAAAGGAACATAATATGTAGACAATATACTAGAATTTTGTTATTGCATCTAAAAAGCTATACTAGACATTCAGTACTTAAATGAGCCCACACACGTGAACTGGCCACGAGTTAGTACCCCCAACCTGAGTTTCTCTTCCAGTGTTCCCTTCCCTGACTTCCTCCCTCCATCCGCATCCCCCCTAATGCCAGGCAGTATCAAAGCAGAGTGGGCTGGGCCTGAGCAGGAGCTTCAGGATGGGAATGCTCCTAACAATGGGACAAGATTCATAAATCCGCGTTCCCTTCTGTTCCTCATTTTCAGTGCATTATTAAGGGGGAGGTAGCAGGCTCAACCAGAACCCTCAGAAGCCCCATAGGAGTTCAAATGTGAAGTCTCCTAGTATTTATGAAGAGCTTATTTCCATTTTACAGACATGGATATTAAGTCTAGGAGGATTTGTGTAGGCCAAAATCATGTGAGGACCTATTGAGAAACGAGTCTATAATCTATTTCTTCCGAATCTATATATTTTTTCATTCCATGAGGCTCTTCCTATTTTTATAATTCTAATTTTAGCTTTTACTGCTATTTATTTACTGTCAGTGAAGAAGGGAGAGAAATGATTAATGCATCCCTTTTGAACTGCTTTTTAAAAGGGGAAAATATGTTCCTCCAGTAAGGAGTGTCTTGGGTGGTATGTGGGCAGTGGAATAAAGGCTAAGCCTCCCACACCCCCATTCACACCTTTGTTTAAAGTAGTGGAAGTGACTGTCCCAGCCAAACACAAATTGGTTCCTTGAAACACTACTTCCCAAAAAAAACAAAAGAAAACTACCCAGGATTTATGCAGTACATGTGCCTTATAGCACAAATGTATCACATTTATTTGTAGTATATATAGCATTTTAAATTTTCTTTAAAAAAACTGTCCAAAACCTAGCCTTCTGACTCAGTGAACAGAGTGTCAGCCTATGGAATGAAGGGTCCCAGGTTCAATTACTGTCAAGGGCAGGGATCTAGGTTGCAGTCTCCTCCCTGGCCCCAGCCCTGCCTGGGCTCTTGAAGGAGGCAACCAATTTAAGTGTTTTTCTTACATTGATATTTCTCTCTGTCTTTCCCTCTCTCTTCCACTCTCCCTAAAAATCAATAGAAAAATATCCTCACATGAGGATAGATCTAATCTAATAAAAGAGTAATATGCAAATTTACCATCACCCCAAGACACCCAAGCCATGCCCACCAGCCAATCAGAGTGGCTGTATGCAAATTAACCCAGCCAAGATGGAGGCTGGCAGCCATGGAGCTAGAGTAAACAGGAGGCTTCTGTTGCAACTGCCTGATTAGGCCAGTGGGCCTCTGCTCAAGCAACAATGTTTCAATTATAGAAGATAAACAAACCTCAGTTACTTGCTTCCTGCCTTGGGCTCAGGGAAGCAGTGGGAGCCTGGATTGTCAGGGGCAACCTGACCTGGGCTCTGGTTAAAGCAACAAAGTTTCAACTTTAGAAATTAAATAAGTCCCAGCCAGCCTCCCTGCAAACAGCCATCAGCCACTCACCCAGGCTGGCCAGGTACCCCAGCAGGACCCACTCCCTGAAGGGGATGTGGTCAACCTGAAAACAGCCCCCAGCCCCTCACCCAGGCTGACCGGGCATGCCAGCAGGCGGACATCCTCTGAGGGGTCCCAGACTGCGAGAGGGCACAGGCCGGGCTAAAGGACCACCCGAGTGCACAAATTTTTGTGCTCTGGGCCCCTAGTAAATAAATAAATAAATGAAATAAAACTGTTCAAGTCATGGATTGTTTATTTCATAGATATTTAATAAGGAGTAGAAATATTTGCTTATTAAGTTATATTTGTGGGAGAATTATATTAAACACATTATTCCTCATGCTAGGCTGTTGTATTTTGAGCAACATCTTTCAGGAAATTAGTTCTGATTAGTTAACTTGTGTAAGCATATCTTTGATTTTGAAAAGAGTGTGATTGAAATTGAGATATTTAACTTCTTATTCCTAAGTCTCCATTTTTGCTATTGCATAGAACTTACACATTGTTCTGTTGCTTACATTTAAATAAAACAAGTGGGAAAATTATTCCGCACACTGACTTTGTTAAAAATGTAATTTTGTGCTTTTTTTCAATTATTCTTGCACTGTCAATAATGATACCCTTTATCTGGTTCTGAACCTCAACTATCAGCACCATTTGTCTTACTATTCTCACTTTACACATGATTAATACTGTTCAGCGTCATGGCTGGAGGTGTTATTATGGTGTAATGCTCAAATTTATTGTATTTTTTGATAGACTCAATACAACACAGTCCAATTGACAATAATAGTACATTACAAATGTATATCAACTCATTTCTGATAAGACTGAAAATTTATTCTTGCTTCTGAACAATAGTTTAATATACTTTCCATGTCTATGATTTTTCTTAGAAGTAAATAAAATTTTTCTTTCAGCTTTACTATACAAGGTTTGAGGTCATGCATGACTCTACTCATCCTTGGAAACACTATAAACATTCTACATAAAATATTTTTGAAGAGTTTATTCAAAACAATCTTATAAAAAAGTTTAGGACATTTTAGAAAATATTCTCCTGAATGATCCACTTTGCCTTCTAATCTCAACACTCTGATTTTGAATTAGATATTTGCTAAATTATTGTATCTCTCTCCCCCAGGGATAAAATACTTAGATTCAATGTTTTCTACATCTATACATATAAAGAGGTAATATGCTAATTGACTATTACTAAGGACCAATTTGCATATTGATGCACACACAGCAAGAGGCAGGCGGCCTGAGCCAAGTTCCCAGGAGTATGAGGAGAGCGCCTGACAGAAGCCCAGACTGCAAAGAAAGAAGAGGAAGCGGTTATGGGGAGCTCTTCCAATCCCCCTGCACCGACACCCTACCCCAGCCCCTGCACCCCCGGGGGACAGACTGATGCCCTATCCCAGCCCCCACACTCCCAGAGGGATGGAGGGACACCCTACCCTAGTCCCCGCACTCTTGGAGGGATGGGAAGGCTAGCCAGATGGGGAGAAGACCCAGCCTCAGGGGTAGCTGCAGCCCGCACCTACAACTCCTGATCTCTTCCCCCCATCACCCCTGCCAGGGGCGCCCACAACAATAACACATTGGTAACCACCCCTCAGTGCCCCTGAGGCACCCAGGGCCAGTGGCCCGCCATTGCCAAGGCTCCTCTGCTGGGGCCAGGCATGACTCTCCTCCCTACAACTCCAGACCCAGATAGAGGCAGGCCTGCGTGACCTCCCAGAGACAGAACACCCCCCTCCCTCCACAACAGCATCATCACCATCTTCGCAGCTGAAGCACACTGAACCTCGCTGAGGTGCGGCTAAACCCACCCTCCTAGCCCACCTGGCTCCGCCCTGGCCCAGCCCCCACCCTGCTCCAGCAGAATGGAGCCCTGCCCTGAGCAGGTACAGCTGCCTAACAGCCACTTAACAATTTAAAGAATGGCGCCAAGTGGGAAGATTTGACAGTTACTTATCCTTCGGCCTCACCACCCCAATAGTGCCCCCTAACGTCCTACCCCTTATCAGTGCCTCCAGGGATGACCACCGCCACAGGGCTGCTGGCCAGAGCCCGCCTCTCCAAGGCCTGTGGTACCCTCTGCAAAGCTTCCACAGCTACAGTCCCAGGAAACACTCATGCTCCATGCCCTCCTCCCCTAATCAGCACCTGCTACCTGTGAGGGTACCCATGGGCTTAAAAATAGCAATTCCTTCCCATGTAAACATCACTTACTTGACGAAACATTTCTAGTTTTATTAGCTCAGAGCCTCCTCATGACAACCCAGTGAGGTAGGCGGAAAAGAGATTACCGTTTCCATGCATATGTGTATGTATTCAGAAATGAGGCTCAGAGAGGAAAATGTCAATCCCAGTGGTTCCCAAGGTGCAGCACATGCTCCACGGGGGCAGGGGGGCAATTTGATTTTAAGTGGGGGAAATTCTACAATGAGTTAACAGTGAATTTTTTGTATTTCTTATGGTTCTAGGGGACCTCATCTACAGTGTATCCTAATAATAAAAGGCTAATATGCAAATGACCAAATGGTGAATGACTAGTCATTATGATGCTTGCTGATCACCAGGGGGCAGACACTCAATGCAGGAGCTGCCCCCTGGTGGTCAGTGTGCTACCACAGGGGGAGTGCCACTCAGTCAGAAGCCAGGCTCATGGCTAGAGAGCACAGCAACAGTGGTGAGAGCCTCTCCCACCTCTGTGATTATGCTAAGGATGTCCAACTGATGGCTTAGGCCCACTAAGCCATCAATCAGACATGCCCCTGGGCTCCCAGACTATGAGAGGGTGCAGGCCAGACTGAGGGAACCCTCCCCACAAGTGCACAAATTTCGTGCATAGATCTCTAGTGTATTTATAAAACACTACATAAGCTATATCTGGTAAACCCAAAATCAGTTGAATATGATTGTTCAATACACACATATCAACCTAAAAATAAATAAGTAAATGACATTAAAAAACAAACAAACAGAGAGTCAAGAAGAGTTTGAGGTCACAGTAATTTGGAGGCATAGCTTACAAATTGTGTTCCAATTCCAGGGTGAAGGCCAGAAGTTTGTATAAGGAAAGGAAAGGAAATGATGACCTGAATTGAGGAAAGAAAATCCTATTGGTGCTTACAAGTTGAGCTATTCTTTTGCTAGACATGGCTGATTACTGATTCTGTCTTCAGAAAGAGTGTCCATATTATTTATTCCTTGTGGTCAAGACATATGCTTTCCTGTTATTTTCACAAACAATTGTAAGACAATGTCTGTTTGGCAAAGGCTAAAGGATAACTTGCTCAGTTTGAACATTCCAAAGTTTTGACAAGACCACTAAGGCAGTTCCTGGGGATGGCAATTGGACTCTATTTCAAAGTAGCTCTTTTTCATTATTTGTCACAATAGTAAGATGTCTATTTTAAAATTCAACAAATATTATTTACTTAATTTTTATTGATTTATTTCAGAGAGAGGAAGATGAAAGAGGAGAGAGAAACATGGATTTGTTGTTCCATTTATTTATTCACTCATTGGTTGCTTCTTGTATGTGCCTGATCAAGGATCAAACCTACAAATAACCAACTGAGCTACCTGACCAGGGCTACAAACTCTTTTTAAAATGTGAATTATGATGTTTTGTTTGTTTTCCAATCATACATAAACTTTTACATATTTCAGGATCAAAGGCAGACTCTTTGTGATTATTTGATAATTGCTGGGTTCTGATACTTCATACAGGTGTCAGTTTGCATAGCAGATTAAGCTACTTACATGAAATTAACTGGAATTTTAAATAACCTTTGATGCCAGAAAGTTCACTGCACTTCTGTCTGCATGCACATGTGTATATATTATGTATGTACTAGAGGCCCTGTGCACAAAATTTGTGCACTGGGAAGTGTCTCTCAGCCCAGCCTACACCTTCACCAATTTGGGATCCCTCTCATAATCTAGGATTGCTGGCTCCCAACCACTCGCCTGCCTGCCTGATTGCCCCTAACCACTCTCTTGCCAGCTTGATCAATGCCTAAGTGTTCCCCTGCCAATCTGGTCATCCCCAAGTGCTCTTCCTTGTCGGCCTGGTCACCTCTAACTGCCCTCCCCTATTGGCCCAGTTGCTCCTAACTGCCCTTCCCTGCCAGCCTGGTTGCCCCTTACTTAAGGTGACCAGATTTTAACATTGGTAAAGTGGGACACCATTGACCGGGGGGATTCTTTTTGATTATTATTATTACTTAAAATATTACAGAGTAGTACATATGTCTCTTTCCAAAAATCAGGACTTCTTTAAAATGCTGTGGGACACGGGACAAATTGTTAAAAATCAGGACTGTCGCACCAAAAGTGGGACGTCTGGTTCTAGGGAGCCTCATTACTGCCCCTCCCCCTGCTGGCTTGATCATCCCCAACTGCCCTCCCCTGCCAGCAATCTTGTGGCTGTGGGTGTTGCCATCTTTGAAGGCATGGCAGTAAATTAGCATATTTCCTCTTTATTGGCTTTGAGGGCAGGGCAGTCAATTAGCATATTCCCTCATTGGCTGTGGGCACTACCATCTTTATGATGGCATAGGGTCAATTAGCATATTCCCTCTTTATTAGATAGGATGTATATTCACATGTATAAATACACACCCCTCTGAGAAATTATATGGGCTTGTGAAAGGCAAGAAATAATTTTATTAAAACAGATCAATATTTAATAAAACTTGTGAAAACCTATAAAACAAATAATAAACAAATTGAACAATCACCCATGAATGAAGAGAGGGATTAACAACTCTCTGGTCCTGACCGATTTGGTTCAGTGGATAGAGCGTTGGCCTGGGGACTGAAGGGTCCCAGGTTTGATTCCGGTCAAGGGCATGTACCTGGGTTACGGGCACATCCTCAGTGGGCGGTGTGCAAGAGGTGGCTGATTGATGTTTCTCTCCCATTGATGTTTCTGGCTTCTCTGTCCTTCTCCCTTCCTCTTGGTAAAAAAAAAAAAAAGAAAAAGAAAAAATCAAACAATAAAATATATATATATATATAAAAACAAACAAAAAAAAAAACACCCAACTCTCTGTTTCTGAGTTTAAAAAACAACCAATCATGCCCCAACCCCCTAACAAGTTTGGCTCAGTGGATAGAGCATCAGCCTGCGGACTCAAGGGTCCCAGGTTTGATTCCGGTCAAGGGCATGTACCTTGGTTGTGTGCACATCCCCATTGGGGAGTGTGCAGGAGGCAGCTGATTGATGTTTCTCTCGTATTGATGTTTCTAACTCTCTATCCCTCTCCCTTCTTCTCTGTAAAAAAATCAATAAAAGATATTTAAAAAAAACAACCAATCAACCCTAACCAAACATAACATAACAGAAAAGCAAAAACAGAGAGAGAACCACAAGTTCTGAGTTGGCTCCAGCCATGAAAATTAAAATGACTAAATAAATCCAAGGAAGTAAAACTCCTCCCCTCCCTTATTGATAGTCTATATTTTAATGTATTCAGTTGAAGCTTGTTAAGATGTGCTAAATGTTTTGTGAGTGTTTTCTTGCTGACTTAATTTATTAGCAGTTGAATTAAGCATTTTTTCATAATCTATAATAAAAATTTGGTCTCAAATGTCTTCTCTGATCCATGTAACTTGCTTAACATGTTTTATGAATTAGGCATCACTGTCCCCAGAAGACAATGGATTGAATTTTCCTGAAAACATCCTCTTAAATCAACTAACATTCTCAAGGAAACTATGTGAATGTTAACCCTGGGGAGGTGAGTAACAGGAAAACACACTTTCTAACAAACAATAAATCTCTCACTAGTGGCTAGAAGGAGGAGAGAGTTAATTATCCCAACAGTAAAGCTACTTTCATGTGTCACAATAAATGTTTAAGGTTGTTGAGAAAACTCTACAACTGCAGTCATAAATAATGAGTTTAAATGGAGCGTAGACGTGATTAATGGGGAAAATCGTTGAATTCATTTTAGAAGTCTTAATGTGCACAAGCTTCCTAAACATGCAATGATGAGTGAAAAGGTCTAACCACTGTGGGTCCCATGCTTTTCTCTAGGAAAGTCTCTCAGTGCTCAATGGAAGAATCCTTAGGAAATAGTCACTAAACAGTCTCATTAAATATTTAGCACGTAAATATCCGATAAACTTTGTAGAAAAGCAGGTTGCCACCGGGAAAAAAAACAAACAGCTTATAGAAATTTTCGTGAAATTAATTGCAAAGAGAAGAATCAACAAATATATCATAAGTCAGCTGCTAAGGTTTTTAGGATGAATTTCTGATAATGTCACAGGCCTGCAAAGAATGACAATGGCAGGAAACTGGGTAACTCACACAGCTGTGGAGTTGCCACTAAATCAATATTGAGAACACTCCCTCAAATCATGGTTGACTTAGAATACATGTATATTTAGCATGTTATTTTATTCTTTAACAAAACAAAACAAAATAAAAACATAATAAAGCATCAATCATATGCCATTGGCAGTATCCAACATATTGATGTTCTGTTTTTAACATTAGGTGACCAGCTCCATTTGGTTTATGGGTTTGATTATTGTAAAACCATGCCTAATGTATATTATCACTTAAGACAGTGATGCCAAAGTTTATTTATTCACTATTTACGGCATACACACACACACACACACACACACACACACACACACACACACACACTAGGGGCCCTGTGCACAAAAATTTGTACACTCATGGTGGGGGTGGGGGGCTCAGCCTGGCCTGTGCCCTCTCATAGTCTGGGACCCCTCGGGGGATGTTCACCTGCTGGCATGCCTGGTCAGCCTGGGTGAGGGGCTGATGGCTGTTTGCAGGCTGCCCACAGCCCCTTCAGGGTTCAGGTCCCCTATTGGGGTGCCTGGCCAGCCTGGGTGAGGGGCTGAAGCCATTTTCAGGCTGCCCACAGCCCCTTCAGAGTTCAGGTCCCTACTGGGGTGCCTGGACAGCCTGGGTGAGAAGCTGAGGGCTGTTTTCATGCTGGCCACAGCCCTTTCAGGGTTTGGGTCCCTACTGGGGTGCCTGGCCAGCCTGGGTGAGGAGCTAAGGGCTGTTTTCAGGCTGACCACAGCTGCCACTAACCCAATGTCCCAGCAAGGCCGCTAGCTAGAAGCAGGTTTCTGGGGTTTATTTATCTTCTATAATTGAAATTTTATTACCTTGAGCGGAGGCCACAGCCGGCCTAAGCTAGCAGTTTCCTCCATCTCTGGCCTCCTGTTTGCTCTAGGTCTGTGGCTGCTGGCTGCCATCTTAGCTGGGTTAATTTGCATCCCTTCACTCTGATTGGGTGGTGGATGTGGCTTGGATGGTGGGTGTGGCTTAGGTGTAACAGGGTGAGGGTTAATTTGCATATTACTATTTTATTAGATTAGATATATATTAGAGGCCCAGTGCACAAAAATTTGTGCACTCAGGGTGGTCCCTCAGCCTGGTCTGTGCCCTCTTGCAGTCTGGGACCCCTTGGGAGATGTCCACCTGCTGGCTTACGCCCACTCCCCAGGGTATTGGGCCTAAGATGGCAGTCAGACACCCCTCTGTCAGCCCGGGCGCCTTTGGAGGATGTCCATTTGCCAGCAAGGAGCAGGCCTAAGCTGCAGTCAGACATCCTTAGTGCTACTGAGGTAGTGGGAGAGTCTTCCACCACCACCGCTGTACTGGCAGCCATCAGCCTGGCCTATGGCTGAGCAGAGCTCCCCCTGTGGGAGTGCACTGACCACCGGGGGCAGCTCCTGCATTGAGCATATGCCCCTTGGTGGTCATTGTGTGTCATAGTGACCAGTTATTCCCAGAGGTTCTGCTGTTAGGATCCATTTGCATATTATCCTTTTATTTTATAGGATAGAGGCCTGGTGCATGGGTGGGGGCCAGCTGGTTTTCCCTGAAGGGTGTCCTGGATAAGGGTGGGGGTCCTGTTGGGGTGCCTGGCCAGCCTGGGTGAGTGGCTGATAGCTGTTTGCAGGCTGGCCACAGCCCCTTCAAGGTGGGTGTCCCCCGATAGGGTGCTTGGCCGACATGGGTGAGGGGCTGAGGGCTATTTTCAGGCTGGCCACATCCCCTTCAGGGAGAGTGTCCCATTTGGGGTGCCTGGCCAGCCTGGGTGAGTGGCTAATGGCTGTTTGCAGCAAGGCTGGCTGGAAGCAGGTATGTGGGGTTTATTTATCTTCTATAATTGAAATTTTGTTGCCTTGAGCAGAGGCCACAGCCAACCAAGGCAGGTGGGAACCTTAGCTTCCTCCATTGCCGTGGCAAGCCTCCTGCTTATTCCAGCACTGTGGCTGCTGGCCGCCATCTTTGCTGGGTTAATTTGCATATAATCATTTTGATTGGCTGGTGGGTGTGGTGGCTGGCTGGTGGGCATAGCTTAGGTATAATGGAGTGATGTCAATTTGCATACTACTCTTTTATTAGATTAGATGGGTGTATGGGATAATGTGAATTTTCTTATTAGGAGTATAATTCCTAAGTATAAGCTTGAGTTAGGAATATTTTGTAAAGTACATAGAGTAATTCATAGAAGCCTAAAATCAGGTTATAAGTTAGGTGACTATTTTTTTAATTGGCTTAAAAATGTATTTTCAGATTAAAATGTTAGGTGTTCAAGGTGACTGTAGAAATGTCCCACCCCCAGACACTTGTCAGTCACCAGCGATTCAAAAGGAAGCATCATTTCATACAGTCCTGGGAAGATGTACTAGTGTTTTGGAACTCTGAATTGGAAAGTCTTTGAATTGTGTATTCCCTGAACATGCTCTGAAAAGAAATTTAATTTTTAAAGTGGATGTAATAGTGGAGGGAAGTCTCAAAGGCTCTTTGTTTGCCGTACCAGCTTTAATGTCAGAGGAAAACTAGTTCTCCTTGCTTTGCTGCAAATGCTGGGCACCTTGGTTCCTATCTCCAACCCATCATGAATATGCAAAACACAAAGGAAAATGCACTTAACTTTCCTGTGTCATCAATCAACCTGATCGTTTCCCCAAATTCTAGTAATCAAAGTGTCAGCAACAGGCTGGATACATGATGTTCAGTCAGGGTCGAGCATTTCTCTACCTGGTATTTATAAAGATCTCATATGAGAAAATGTTCAAATTAAGTGGTTTACAAGCCATTACTTGTCTTGCTATGTGAGGTTGACTTGCTTTTCATTTGTATAAGTAGTTGTATAAAGGTTCTTCAGTCTTTCTTTCTGTTTTTTGTTGGTTTGTTTTTTTGTTTGTTTTTCCTAAATGCACTCTTTGGGGGAGAAATTATGATTTCAGAATTTCCTGGGAAGAACAATAAAGATATGTCACAGAAAAATGTATATTATCACTTAAGACAGTGACACATGTGAACATGCCATGTTTATATATTCCTAAACATTTTATGTTTCAAATTTGATAAATAAATGACAGATTATAAAACTCAATTTATATAAACACTCAGGAGTATTGAGTGTTTTGAGTCTTCATTTCTATTCTACTTGATGACCATAGGCCAAGCAGAGGATATAGTAATGAAAGAAAGCAGAACTTTAACTTTCAAAGACTACCTAGTGTAGTGGGGAAGATCAGATCACCAATAACCCTGTTAGAATGCCTTGAACACTACACAACTCTGTGTAAACCATTATGGAGTACTTGTCCTTGCATCATAAAACGGAATGCCTAAATTCCATATCCTCTTTTGAATTTTTTTTTTGCATGTAGAATTTTTGAAAAGACAAATTGTGAGGAATGCATACATTTGAATTGCCCTGGTTGCATTTTTACCAAACCCATGTCAGTTTGTACCTCAGCAAACCAAAATAATGTTTCTTTCATTTTTACCCACAAAGTTTGCAAGTCATTTCTGGACAACTACCTGAGACATATTTTCTTCTGAAATGAATAGCATTCAAACAGAAAACACAGTACATGGCCAATATAAAATGAACTCTAGAACATGACTGAAAAGATCCTGTTACAGCCTCATTTTCTAAATGTTGGGTAAGGATTCTTTTCCCATAAGAAACTCCACTGTAGATTTCAGTGCTGGGCCAGCCAACCCTCCTGCTGCTCCTGCCAGCCCTGCTGGAAGCTGGCGATGGCCTTGAAGTCCTGCTGCTTGGCCCGCATCACCTGGCTGCTCAGGTCCCAGCTGGAGGCGATGATTTCTAAGATGGTTGCCCGTAAGTGGTACTGCTTGATGCTGTCCACCAGCCTCAGCAGCTGCAGCTCCTCCTCCTCGAAGCTTGAGCTGAAGAGGGGGTGCTGGCTCAGCCCCTTGAGGTCCAGCTCCTTGATCCATTTGATGGGCTCTGGCAAGGGCACCGACCTGGAGCTCAGGTGCTGCTGCTGGGCATTGTCGCCGTGCAGCCCAGGCCCCGCAGCTCCAGCCACACCTCCAGGGTCTTCCACAGGCCACCATCCTCATCGTCCCCTGCACTCTGTGGCACCCTGCCCAACACACTGTCCATGCCAAGTGAACCTGAGGGTTCCTTGTGGGGGTGGGCAAGGGTGAGGGCATGGCCCAGTAACAGGTGCAGGTCCAGCAGGTAGGGGACTTCACCTGGGGCCACCAAGGAGTAGGTTGTGCCACTTCGGCCAACCCGGGCCACACAATCCATACAGTGCAGGAAGAGCTTGCCCTTGGCCTGGAAGCTGAAGTTGATGATGTCCAGCAGCAGGATGTCCAGGCCCCGAGTTACAGGTTAGTCACAATGAGGATGGAGCACTTGGCCTGGGTGAACTTTGCCAGGTGGAACTTGGCTAGGTTGCCTGTACATGTGAGTGCAGCTTACCCACTGGAGCATCCTCTCCCCATGGAGACCAAGTGGCCAGTGGGAGATTGATGCTCAAAGCCTGATTCCAGAGTCATGGGGAGCATCCAGGAGTGGGCTGGATCTTTGGTTGGCCACCACAGTGTGTGTCATATGGACAACTCCTTCTGCTGTTTGGTCAATTCGCATATTAGCCTTTTATTATACAGAACTAGAGGCCCAGTGCACAAAATTTGTGCTTGGGGGGGTCCCTCAGCCTGACCTGCACTCTCGTCAATTCCATCCCTCTCACAATCTGGGATTGCTGGTTCCTAAATGCTCACCTGCCTGCTTGTAGTGCCCTCTCGCAGTCTGGGACCCCTTGGGGAATGGCCACTTGCTGACATGCCTGGCCAGCCTGGGTGAGGGGCTGATGACCATTTCAGGCTGCTCATAGCCCCTTCAGGGTTCAGGTCCCTACTGGGGTGCCTAGCCAGTCTGGGTGAGGGGCAGAGGGCCATTTCAGGCTGCCCACAGTCCCTTCAGGGTTCAGGTCCTTACTGGGGTTCCTGGCTGGGAACAGGTATCTGGGATTTATTTAACTTCTATAATTGAAACTTTGTTGCCTTGATCCACTCCCTCCTTCCCCCCCCCCCCCAGCTCAAAGCCTGCAACCCAAGGTCCCAGCCCAGCAGGTTTCTGGGGTTTGTTTATCTTCTATAATTGAAACTCTAGCCTTGAGTAGAGCTCAGGGCCCACAAGGCCCTGGCTTCCTCCATTGCCCAGGGCAACTCCAGCTCCATGGCCTCTGCCATCTTAGTTGAGTTAATTTGCATATTTTCTCCTGATTGGTTGGTGGGCTTGGCTTGTGGGTATAATGGAGTGAGGGTCAATTTGCATATTATTATTTTATTAGATTAGATTACTTATGAAGTATCACATAAATAAGATTGGGAACCATAAAATGTAAAAACAATGATTACAATTATATTTATTTGGGAAGTCCCATATTAGTAATGCTATGAACTGTTCTTAGATTTTTCTAGAAACACTTTTTTCTTAGCCACTGGAAATGTTCACCTAAGAACAAAGGTAGCTTAGCAACCACACAATGCATGTGGAATTGATGACATTTCATGCCCTAGCAATGTTAGTATTTTATAACATATGCAAATCTTCACGGAAAGTAGTGATAGATTTCCTTTATTTTGTGCAAAATATTATATTAGTGTCAGTTTTCTTAAGTTAGAATTTTGTTTTTAAGGCTGCCTTAACTTTTCTGATGGAAAGGACTTCCCGAGGCTTCACGCTGAGCTGATGGTGTTGGACAGAGCCTAATCACAAGAGAGAAAACAAATGGCAGGACCGGCGAGCCTGGTGAGTACAGGTGTGAACATTTCGCCATTAGGCTTTGGTTTGGGATCAGTTTTGAAGAGTGCATAAAATTTGTAATAATTTTCTCTCAATTATTTGAGACAAAAATCAATATGAACTAAGTTGAGGAAAAAGGCTAATGAGAAAAGGCTGCATACTTTTAATTACCCCATAATGATAAATGGCTTTCATTGTAAATTACCATCTGGGTTTTTTCCCCTTTCACTCTATAAATTATATTTAAAGTTGCTAAAAATAACTAGTTTCTAAGTGAAAAGCTTAGGCAGAAAGGTTATTTGACATTACAGCTACTAGAATAAAAAGAATGAGTCTGTGATTAAGCACAATTGTATTTCACATTACTTTTGGCCTTTCCAAAATCACAGAAAATCAATCTGAGTCCAGAGATACACATCAGACTGTGATTGTATGTCTAAGTACACAGGAGACTCTATGAAAAGGCACAAATATATGACATGCTACTCTCCCTCTTGAAAATTCACAATTTATTTAGGTCAAAATTATCAAACATATAAACAATAAACTGTTAACTGTCAAGCAATATCATGTTCACTTTAATTTTCATAAGAAGATGCCAGCAAGTAATGTCACAAATAGGGTGGGAAGGTAGCCATTGTCATCTAAAACAAAAAGTAGTCTGGGGTCAGAAAGAGGTGGGTTTAAAAAAATAAAACAGCCCAGCCAGCATGGCTCTGTGGTTGAGGTCACAGTTCGATTCCTGGTCAGGACACATGCTCAGGTTGTGGGATCAATCCCCAGTGGGGGGTGTGTAGGAGGCGGCAGATCGATGATTCTCTCTCATCAGTAATGTTTCTATTTCTCTCTCCCTCTCCCTTCCTCTCTGAAATCAATAAAAATATAAAACAGTAACAACTACTTATGAATACAGACAAAGGGATGATGATTACAAGAGAGAAAGAGGGGTGAGGGAAAGGAGAAAAGCGTAAAGTGTGGATAAAGACTTGACTTGAGGTGGTGAACATACAATCTAAACTAATAAAAACGAAATATTAAAATTAACCGTTTCTCCGAGACAGGGTAAGCCACGCCCACCAGCCAATCAGAGCAGCTGTATGCAAATTAGCCCAGCCAACATGGCGGCCGCCACTCACGGACCTGAGTAAACAGCCCTTTCCATTGCGGCAGGAGGGAAAGTGAAGCTGCGCCCCTCAGCTCAGCTCTGATTAAACTGCCTCTAGCGA
>PVJC01023986.1:0-25916 GCA_004026665.1 Murina feae | reverse complement strand
GAAACATTGGACTGTGGGGCCTGAACCATTGAGACCCTGAACCACAAACCTCCTGGGCTCAGAAGGCCCCAGAATTGTAGAGTGTCTGAGCTAGAGTGCTCTGGTATCAAACACCTGAGTCCAAACATAAATAAAACCTTAGACATTTTAGACTCTGAACATTTCCAAGGCCACAGGCTTTTACATTGAGTTATTTTTTTACTTCAAAGCCAGAAAAATACAGTGTGCCACATTGTAGTGCATAGAAGCCATGGAGTCCATTCCATCCAGACTTAAATCTTGTAGCCCTTCTCCCAAAGCACCCTTGAAACAGCCGTCAGCCAGAAAGATTTTGACTTTAGAGCCTGAATCCTTAATGTTCTAGAAGCAGTATTTATAGTGATGGCACTCTGGGTGTCTAGAGTTATAAAGTTCAAGTGTTCTGGGACAGTATAGCCTTTATACCTTGAAGTTCTAAACCACAGAGCCCAAGGCTAACTGACTTTTGTTTTACCACAGAGCCCAAGGCTAACTGACTTTTGTTTTACCAAACTTGGGGTAGGTAGATATTAAAAATTGTCTCCCTTTAGCCTTCGTTTTGAGGAAAGGATATAGCTAACTCCAAACCTTTCTAGCCTTCCTATTTCTCCTAAGGTGAGGAGAACTTGTGATGGTCATATACCAGCGACACAGTTGCCCTAGAAGAGTAAGTCATAATGATAGAACTATGCAATGCTTCTTCTTCTCCAACACATTGCCACTATATCAACATGTCTTTTGTAGAGCAATAGGAGGTGTCCACTGCAAGAACTGGAAGCCTACACACAATTTATGAAAAGATCTCTAGGGATGCACAAGACAAACAGAGGAGATGAAAACAAGGACCCTAAAAGAAATGTTAGCCTTTGACACCTGCAATTGCAGCAAGCGGCAAACACAATTTCACTTCTAGGCAGGTAAACATAAAACCTGACATTAAAGTCCTATTTACCTCAGTACCTTTTACCTGATACATCATCTCTGGCTTTCAACAAAAATTTAGTAGACATGTTAAAAGAAAACACACAGTCTGAAGAGATAAATCAACATCAGAACCAGACTGGTGTGTTGGAATGATCAGAGTGAGAATTTTAAATAACTAACCAATATGCTAATTTCTAATGGAGAAAGTGACAACATGCAAGAACAAATGGGCAATGTAAACAAATATAGATACCCTAAGAAAATTAAAAGGAAATGTTAGACATATAAAATACAGTAACAGGAATGAAGAATATCTTTGATGGGCTCATTAGGAGCCTGAAAACGGAATCAGTGAGCTTAAAGATATGTCAACAGAAACTTCCCAACCTGAAAAGCAAAGAATAAAATGAAAAAAAACCCCTACAGATTATCCAGTAACTGCATCAAATTACAAAAGCGTAACATATGTTGCAATGAGAATAACAGAAGGAGAAGAAAGAGAGACAGTAATAAAAGAAATAGTTGAAGGAATGAATAGATATAAATTTTCCAAAATAAATGCCAACCATCAAATCATAGGTCCAGGAAGGTCAAAGAACTCTAAACAGGAAATACCAAATAATCCACAGATAGGCACATCCTAAAACTTCAGAAAATCAAAGACAAAAAGAAAATCCTTTAAAAAGCTCATAGGAAACAACACTTTACTTATGGACGAACAAGGATAAGAATTACATCAGATTTCTCTTGAGAAACCACGCAAGCAAAAAAAAAAAGTGGAGTAAAATATTTAAAATGTTAAAAGGGGGGAAAAAACAACTCTAGCCTAGAATTCTGTGTACAGCATCATTGTCCATCCAAAGTGAAAGAAATACTTTATCAATCAGGCAAAAGTTGAGGGCATTGTTGCTAGTAGACCTGCCTTAAACAGGTAAATTTTAAGGAAATTCTTCAGAGAGAAGAAAAATAGTATATCTCAGACACTTGGATCTACACTTAAAAAGGAAGAATGTTAGAGAAGGAATAAATAGAGGTAACATAAAATATTTTATTTTGTAATTATGCTCCCCGACCCATGATAGGGTTATGTACCCAATAAACCCATCATAAGTTGAAAATATCATGTCAAAATGCATTTGATACAACTAATTACCAAACATCATAGCCTGCTTTAAATGTGCTCAAAGGGCTTACATGAGCCTACAATTAGGCAATTATCTTGAGTTTCATCTCAAGAGTAATTGCCTGCTTCATGTTCTCCTCACCAGAAACAGATGACATAGACTGATCTTTTGTGACACAATGAAATTTGAAAGCACAACACACAATATCCAAAAAAAATACTGTAGAGTGCCTGTTGCTTACCCTCATGATTGTGTTGCTGACTGGGAACTGTGGCTCACTGCCACTGTCCACCATCATAAGAAGCCATATACCCTATTTACCGAACTTCCTATAGACTTGAACCTATTTATCCTATTTACTGAGCCTCAGTGTCATCACCTGCAAAATGAGGATAATATTAGTATCTTCTTCATTGTGTTGCTGTGAGGATTAAATGAGCTGATGCACCTAAAGCATTTTTCACAGTTCCTTGAACATAGAAGTATCCTATAAATGGTACCTAATACTAGAACCCCCATGCCCTATTTACTGAACCTCCTATAGACTTCAGAGCCCATTAGAAACACAGTTTCCAGTTCCTATGTGCCTAGCCCTGTGCTAAGTAGTGTCATGAGAAGGGAGCCGTATTCTAAGCCTTGTTCTTAGAGGGCTCAATATCTGGATGGAGAATGAAAATATTCCACTTAAGACAGTCAGTAAACAGCCTGGGAAAAAGAATGTCTGGGTGTGAATGGCATGGGTCAGAATAAGCATTCAAAGAAGAGTTGCCCAGAGAAGGAGCAACTGAAGGAACAGTGAAAATCTGAATAAGTAAAGGGGAAGTGGGAAGGTCTGCTATCTAAAGGACACAACAACAACAAAAAAGAATAAAGGACACAACAAGAGCAACAGTTGTAGAGACAAAATAGAATTCGGGTTATCTAGGGGCTGGTGAAAAGACCAGACTGGAAGAAACAGAGGGTGAGGTAGAAGAACAGATTAGATGAAACAGAACCAAGCACGCAAGGTCATTGAAAGACAGCTATAAAGACCTGGAATCATAAAGATCTTAAACTTTAGGGCCCTGGAATCATTGAATTCTGGGTCATGGGGTCCAGGAACCACAGAACACATGAATCCTAAGTGTCTAGAAGCATAGAGCTTGAACCTTCCAGACCACCACTGTCCCATAGAACCTTCTCAATGATGGAAATATTTTAAAATTCTCAAGTTTCCAGTTCAGTAACTATTGGCCACTTGAAATATGGCTACTGCAAGTGAAAAAAAACAAACAGAATTATAAAATTTTTCTTTGATTTTAACTAACTTACATTTACATTTTAAAAGACTCCATGTGGCTAGAAGTTGCCATTTGACAGTGTTGTTCTGGGCTTTGGGCCATAGAGCCTATAAAGCATTTTGTCTTGAGAATCCTATACCCACAGGATGTTGGGATCAGAGAGTCCTAGATCTTAGTACCCTGTACACAAAGAGCCTTTCAAACTTGAGCAAAACATCGAGTCTTGGTTCATCTCCTTCACTTTGTCCATATCCCTCAGACTAAAAAGGCCATGAATGTGATTCTTGGTGACCTGCGGGCCAATGACTACTTCAACATCGTCTCCTTTTCTGACACGGTTAGTGTCTGGAAAGCTGGAGGCTCCATCCAGGCCACCATCCAGAATGTACACAGTGCCAAGGACTACCTGGGCCACATGCAAGCTGATGGTTGTAAGTATTAGACCTACCCACCCAAATGGGCAGGCTGTGGTGATGTGGGAAATTCTTAAAGCGCTCCCTTCATTCCCCCATCCACCTCCCCTCTCACAGTGCCCAGAGTATCATGACTACATTTTACACAAATATGTGCCCCTGGTTTTCTTTTCCTAGTGGAAATAGCACAGCTGATTCTCCATGTGTTTTAGGGCATATTCCCTCTTTGGATCTAAGTTTCCTGTTCTTTAAAGCACATAGAAGAATTTGCTAAGACTTTTTTTTAATCAATAATTTAGATATTTATTTCCAAGCCTTTGAGTAAGTTGCTGCCCTGATTCTGGCTTTTGATCAATTGTTTCTCAAACAATTACTGAAGTCTCCCCACCCACCATCACTTCCTGTCAATTTGGCCCTTTCTTGCCCTGGAAGTGTGGGGTACTGTCCTTGAGGAGCTGCCAATCTGACTAGAGAATGAAACATTCCCTCCTAGAAACAGGCAAAGCACACTCTGTGATAGGGACTGAGAAAAGCCAAGGACATGCAGGCCCCACTGTCCACTCTCAGGAAGCCTGTGCAGAGGTGGGGACTTGGGAAGGATAAACAGTAGAAAGAGTTTGAGCAAAGACCAATATGACTGGGAGATTGGTAAGGTGTCTAGTGTGTCTGCAAAAGGGGTAGAAGTGACTAGATAAGATCTCACAGTCTGCTCCCCAATTAGGGACCGACATCAACACAGCTCTGCTGGCAGCTGCTTCAGTGCTGAACCATAGCAACCAGGAGCCTGGGAGGGGCTCCAGTGTGGGGAGGATCCCTCTCATCATCTTCCTGACAGACGGGGAGCCCACCGCTGGCGTGACGACTCCAAGTGTGATCCTCTCCAATGTCCGTCAGGCACTGAACAACAGAGTGGCCCTTTTCAGCTTGGCCTTTGGGGATGATGCTGACTTCCCACTGCTACGTCGCCTGTCCCTGGAGAATCGAGGAGCAGCCCGGCGCATATACGAAGACACCGATGCAGCCCTACAGCTACAGGGCCTCTATGAGGAGATCTCCATGCCTCTGCTGGCAGATGTGCGTCTGGACTATCTGGGCGGCTTGGTTGGGGCCTCCCCTTGGGCTCTTTTCCCCAACTACTTTGGTGGCTCAGAGCTGGTGGTGGCAGGCCTGGTGCAGCCAGGTGAGCAGGAACTGGGCATCCACCTGGCAGCCCGTGGCCCCAAAGGTCAGCTTCTCGTGGCCCGCCACAGTGAGGTAGCCACCAACAGCAGCCAGAAGGCCTTTGGTTGCCCAGGTGAACCAGCCCCCAATGTAGCCCACTTCATCCGCCGCCTCTGGGCCTATGTCACTATTGGAGAACTGCTGGAGGCACGCTTCCGAGCCCGTGACACCACCACTCGCCACTTGTTGGCTGCCAAAGTCCTCAACCTGTCCCTTGAATACAACTTTGTCACACCTCTGACTTCATTGGTCATGGTGCAGCCCAAGGAGGCCAGTGAGAAGGCCAGGAGACAGACTTCCACCACAGCTGGGCCAGGAACCATCATGCCCTCTTCCACCAGCAGGCATGGCCTAGGGGCAGGCACAACCTGGCCAACCTTGGTGCCCAAGATCTCTCCCAAATCAAGGCTTGTGAACTCAAAGTTTTACTTATCCTCAACTACTGCCTCTACAAAAAAGATGGGCAATTCCAGGGATTTGGAACCCCTGGGTCAGAGCCCTAGTACCGTATCCACCCCAGCACACCCAAGGCCCAAAATTCCAGCACAACACAATTCTGGCACCTTGGTTCAGCCAACTCTCAGGACAAAACCTGCTGCCCTTGTGCCCTCAAATTCTAGTGCCTTTGTGCTTATAAAGCCCAGCATTCTACCTCGCCAGAATCCTGGGACCCTATTACCCATAATTTCTGAGACACAAGTCCCACCTATGAATCCTGGCACCTCCTTCCAGTCCAAAGTTGTCACTATGAAACATGTCACTTCATTGCATTCCAAACCTGGTGCTTCATCACAACCTAAACTGGATGCCACCTCACACCCCCACCCTAAGGTACTCACATCACAGTCACCCAAAAATCTGCCACAGCCCAGGCCTGGAGTTTCCACACTTCAGATCCCTAAATACCCACCACACACCAGACCAAGGGTTCCTGTTCCCAAGATCCTAAGCAACCTGTCACACCCTAGACCTGGGATCCTCTTACCCAAGACACCTAAAGTCCCATTACCTCTTAAACCTAGTGTCCCACCTCATCAAACTTCCCCAAGCTTATTGCTTTCTAAACCTAGGACAACAATCCCCAATAAACCCAAAGCCCCATTACCCTCCAGGCCTGTCAGACCCAGGCCCTCACCTCCTCGGAGCCTAAGCACAGCCCCAAGCACCATCTCAAATCCCACAAGTCCCAGCAGTAACACAACCACCCCTGTCCTTGGAGAACCCATCCCTACTCCCTTTTACCCCACACTGCCCTCTCTGCTGCCCCCTGGAAGGCTCTTGCATCAGCATGACCTGCTGTCAGGGCCCCAAAGCACAGGGGAAATTCTGGGACCATCTGTGTCAGGAGTCCCAACAATGGGTCTACCCAACAGCTCCAGGCCTATGTCAGAAGGCAGCCCCCCAAACCTGCCAGTCTTGATGCCTTCTAGCACCCTCCCTGAGGCAGTCAGCCTGCTCATTCTCCCTGAGGAACTGGAACTACTGTCTGAGTCAACGGTGGAGTCCAAGTTTGTGGAGTCCTTGAACCCACCGGCTTTCTATACCTTCCTCGCTCCTGACGAAAATGGTGAGTGTCATGGGCAAGAGGGAAAGACATGAGAGGGAGGTCTGAATGGAGAGCACCAGGAATTAGGAGTGTGCAAGACTTGTGCAGATTCCAGTGATACTATAGCTGATTGCTTGTTTTGAAACTTTGAACCAGCTACTTAGCTTCTCTGGGCCTCAGTACATACACACAGAATAAGGCCCTAGGAGAGAAGGGATATTAAAACTGAGGAGGCCAAACAGAAACAAGCTAGGGCTTTGACATTTGCTTTGTTGGAAAAAACAACTGCTCATGCTTTCCAAGTAGTATCACTGGGCAAGGAAGGTCTGATTAGTTCTTTTGTGTTCTGTGAGCAGCACTGTTTAATGAAAGGGGTATAAAAATCAGGGGAGATAATGACAATTATCTTTAAATTTCCCCAAAACTGTGAAATACTAACAACATTTTGAGCTCTTTCTAGGTGCAGCTACTGCTCTACATTAGTCCCTCATTTAATCCTCACAATAAATTCTTAGTATCTGCATTTTACACCTGTGGAAACTGAAGCACAGAGAGGTGAAGTAACTTGCTTCATGTCACACTGTTAGTAAGATATCTGAATTTACATAATCTGGTCCCAGACTGAATGTGCTTCACCACTCCACTATTCTGCTTTCTTGAGAGGAGTGACATTTCTTAGGTGACCATATAGGGCAGGATTAGAATCACTTGGGGGTGGCCGTAAGTCACAGGGACACAAATTGGGGAATAACATCCTTGACATGCTCCTCTCCCTCACCACCACCCCTACCCAACATCTCAGCCATGTTCAGTTGCTGACAATGTTACCTCTAATATATTTGCCAATGCACCCACTTTTCACTACCCCAACTATCACTACTGTAGGACAAAATACCATTGTGTCTCACCTAGACAACTGTTCCAGCCTCCTCACTGGCCTTCCTGCTCACTTTAGAGAAACTCTTAGCCATTCTCCCACAGCAGCCAAACAGATCTTTTAACACATAGATTACTTCATTTCTCTTCCCTAGTTAACCCACTAAGATTTTCCCTTCACACCTAAAATGAAGCCCAAAGTCCTATTTATGGCCTTCATGACCTTCCCTCTACCCCATACCTCTCTGACCTCATCTTCTCCCACTCACTCTCTGAACTCTAGCCCCACTGGCCTCCTCTCTGGTCCTCCAATGGCCCCTGCTCCCACTTGCACCTCCACTCAGGGACCTCTTTCAAGCTGTTCCCTCTGCTTGGTAATCTCTCTGACCTGTCTTGCCCTTTTCCCTTCCTACCACCCTCATCTTTTCTGTTGCTACTCACACTCCAGCTCATGACTTTGATCTCAACTCATATGTCCTTTCCACCCATCCAACCACCCCAGACTATGACGAGTATCGTTTAACTCCCCCAATCACTCTATTATTTGTTATAGTATACTAGAGGCCCAATGCATGAAATTCGTGCAAGGGGCTTGGCCCTCACAGCCCCTCACAACCCCTTACAGCCTTGGCCAGCCCTTGCAGCCTCGTATCCCTGGTGGGTCACAGCCCCAGCTTCCTCTGGGACCTTCAGGATGATTGTTTGGCTATTTGGTCTAATTAGCATATTAGCTCTTTATTATGTATAGCATATCACCATTGATAATTATTATTTCGTTTATGTCTGTCTCCTTGATTAAAATGTGAACTTCATCAGGTCAAAAATCATGACTACCTCATTCACCACTATATCCCTGATGCCTAAGCAGTGCCTGAATGAATGAATCAGTGCTATAAAGAAGAATTTTGAGCATAAAAGAGCTTGAAAGACTATACGATGCTGTGGAGAGCATAAGGTCCTAGTCTTGGTAATATGCCAGTCAAATTAGAAAGCCAGTAATGACACTCCTAATCAGAATGCAAGGGTGCCCTTTGGTAGGTTCAGAGCATCTTTGCCTTGAGAGTGTGAAAGATTTATTCCATTTCTTTTGCACTTGGCAGGAAATCCACACTGGGAAGGCAATTCTGAAGAGATCCTGGGAGGAGCTGGAGGCAGCATGGAATCTCAGGGGAGCTCTGCAGGGCTAGCCAAAGGTGAACAAGGAACTCCGCTGACAAAGATCCCTAAGCTTTCATTTCCATTCAGTTAGCATTCTCATAGGCATTATGTGAGTCCAGAGGAGAAGCAATACATTCGTTTTCCATTGCTGCTTAACAAATTACACTAACTTAGTAACTTCAAGCAACGCCCTTTAATTATCTCCCAGTTTTGTATGTTAGAAGTCTGGGCACAGGTTAGTTGGATTCTTTGCTTAGGGTCTCAAAAATTGAAATAAAGGTGTCTATCAGATTAAGTCCGCATCTTCCAAGTGCATTCACGTTGCTGGAAAAATTCAATTCCTTATGTTTGTTGGACTGAGATCCCTGTCTGCTTGCTGGCTGTTGATTGGAAGTCACTCTCAGCTTCTAGAGGCCACCTGGACCACTTTCGTGTCCTAGAGCTCTTCTGTACTCCTAGCCACATGGCTCCCTCCATCTTTAAATACAGCCATAGAGAATCTCATGTCAAATCTTTCTCATACTTCAAATCTCTCTGACTTCTCTGACCCATATTTAAAGGGCTCATGTGATTAGGTTAGGCCCATCTGGGTAATCTTCCTATTTTAAGGTCAACCAAACCACATAACAGAACCTATTTATGGGAGTGATATCTCATTATATCACAGTCCTGGAGATTTCACAGGGTGTATAAACTGGGGAATCTTGGGTGCCATCTTAGGTTTCTACCTACCAGGCAGAGAGTAAGAGAAAATAGCATTTGAATTGGCCTGGAAAGATAACTAGAAATCAATCCTTGGTGGCTAAGGAAAAGAAAACATTCCAGGCAGAGGAAAACAAACGCAATGGGTCACTATCAAGAGAAGGCAGGGAATGCATAAGAATAGTTCAGTTGGGCTGGGGCATAAGGAGAAGAGTGGAGAGCTAGACAGGGGCTAGATTCCAGAAAAGACTTAAATGTAAGCTTTGGAATTTGACCCGTATCTGGGAGGAGATGACTGAGAGGCCAGAGTGTTCCAGAGTTCCTAGAAATTTGATAGATCAGTCTCATACCAACACAGTCCTCCTCCCTTTGCAGGCATGTTACCAAGCATCTTCACCTTCTCATCCTCAGGTAAGCCAGTCACTGCCACTGTACTGTGTGAGTATAGGACAGCTTGTGCACTGAAAATGGGGCTGGGCTTTCTCTTGGGAAATAGACATGCCTCCTACATTCTCCTCTTCTCCCTTGTCCTCTCCCCCCACCCATTACTTCTAAGGCCATAATCTCAGAATTTTGTCTCCTGCCTTGCAGTGGATGGTGACCCCCACTTTGTGGTCCACATCCCACGCTCAGAAGAGAGAATATGCTTCACACTGGATGGGCGCCCAGGGGACCTGCTACAGCTCATAGATGACCCAAAGGCAGGTGAGAGCCCCAAGGACTCCACTCCATATAACACCATAGTCAGACATACTCATGTCAATACCCCCAAACATCTGTGGACTAATCCTCACAAACACACAGCACAAGTAAACACCTAGATACATGAAACACACATAAATGTACTCTAACATCAACACACTCATATATATGTAATACACACACTAGGGCACACAATAAACTCACGCAAATATAAACCCAGATACACATATTTCGACATTCTCCATACCCACACACAGTAACATAGAACTATGTACCCAGATTCACATTGACATATAATACATGCTCAGATATACACAATGACATAAACATCAGCATTGTCAGACATACATGCACTGATACCCCAGATTCATCCCAATACTCAGGAATTCAACACTCATGTACACACATACTCTGTTACTCTAGACATACAAAACACAGAAATGCACACAAATACTCACCATGACACACACAGATACACAGGAGTATCTACCAACACACAACCAGACACACACAACATAAACTACTCATCAAGACATACAGCACTAACATATCCAGAGACACACATAAACACACAACCAAAAAAAAATAGATTCTCTAACATAGCAACTTCCCCAAATATGTACAGATGTACTGGAAGGTCCAGAGATACCCATGTAAACATAATCAGACATAAATTTACAAACTTAGAAGCAAACACATGCATGCAAACAGCCCCACTGGGATGAACATGTACAAGCTACAATTATGCCCATACATTGCACTGCAAGGAGCAGCTGGAAAGGCTGTGGTAGAAGCACTTTCCCCAGGAGCTAGCTATCTAACCACAAATCAGCACCCTGGGCCCTGTCTGTGCTGTGGGTGACCAAATAAATGACTATGTGAAAGACCACGCTCCAGGCACGGACTCTTCTCTCTCCAGGACTGCATGTGCATGGACAGCTGCTTGGGGCACCACCAAGGCCAGGCCACAAGGACCAGATCCGTACCTACTTTCAGATCATCACAGTCACCACAGACAAACCCCGGGCCTACACTATCAACATCACTCGCAATTCCATATCTGTGCAAGGCGAGAGTACCTTGCTCCTGTCCTGGGACCAACCTGCTTTGCTGAGGAGGTCCCAGCTGGAGCTCCACGTGGCTGCTGCAGCCCGCCTCACCCTCCGCCTTGGGCGCCACCTCGAGTTCCTAATCCTCCGGCACCGCTACAGGCATCCCAGCAGCCTGCAACTACCCCATCTGGGGTTCTATGTGGTCAATGGCTCAGGCCTTAGCACCTTGGCCCGTGGCCTGCTGGGTAAGTGTTTGCCGAGGCTGAGAAGGGCCAGGGAGCATCAGTCCTAAGAGTGACTCTGCCAAGGTGAAAGGCCCTGCCCTCCCCGCCCCTCAACTGCAAAGAAAAACAAAGCCAAGGTCTACCCTTGGGGAGCTCCCGGCCTGGGGCGAGTACAGACCCAGACCTGGATAGTGATCTCAGGACCTATCAGTACTGATATAAAGCAGCTCAAGGCACTGGAGGAATCCAGAGTGGAGCACCTTGCCCAGCCTTAGAGACAAAGAAAAAACCCCTGGAGGAGAGAGACCCACAGTCCAAAAGGCTGGCCAAAAGTGGTAGAGGAAAGGAATGGAGGTTAGAAGAAATGGAGCCTGAGTGGTCAGAGCAGAATGCCTGGACGAGGAGTTTGGATTTATCCTGAAGACAGTGGGGAACTATAAAAAGTTATAAGCAGGAGAAAGATACAGTCAGATATGGGTGTAACAAAGAGCCTTCTGGGGTTTCTGTGAAGGGGGACTGCAGGAAGTCAGACTGTAGATCAGAAGACATTGGCAGAACCTGAGCAGAGGCCCACACCAAAGAGTTTGGGCAGTGATGCTGGATTGGAAATATATTCTTACTTCCTCTGGGCCTCCCCACTCTTCTCCTGTCCTTCCCTCCAATCTGCCCTCTCTGCCTCCACACCTATTTCCCTTCTGCTACCTTGATACACTCCTTCCATAATACACTCCTGTCCCATTTGGCTGCTCATTTTCCCACAATGCCCAGCCTCTTCCCTCCTCCAGGCCTTTGCTTCCCCTCATCCCTCCGTCTTTTCCTTCTAGATTTCCTGCTTTAAGATCTTGTCAGAGTTCTCAGTGGGGACTGAGGCCAGTGCCCTGACTGGTTCTGCACCTTCCTCCCTCAGGGCAGTTCCAGCACGCAGACATCCAACTGGTGGCAGGGTCTACAGGGCCATTCCTGCGGAGGCACCAAGGCCCAGATGTGCCTGTGGTTCTAGGCAAGAAGCTGCTAAAGGATTCACCAAGGCTGCTGCCCCGCTGGTCTTCCTGCTGGCTAGTGAACCGCTCTCATGTACAACAGCTGCTGGGCCGTCCCTACCTTGCCTATGTCCTGTGATGGCCCCTGAACCCCAGAACCAGGAGACCTGAATTTGAGAGACCCAGAGGCCAAGGCAAGGGATGAGCCAGAAACAAAGAAGCATGAAGACACACACACAGGGAAGCACACATACACATGCACTAAGTGACACATATACAAAGACATACAAACACACACAGACATGCATATCTATGGACATAGAGACTTAGGGACTCCTGCCTCCTCACAGTTCTTCCTGTCTCCAGTGTCCACTCTCTTCAATCCATACTCCACACCATCTTTAGAGATGACTTTCTGGAAACAAAAAACTGACAGAGCAGCTGGTCCTACTCACAACCTTCTCTGGCTCCCATGGTGTATTTAAGGTTCTTGGGGTTCCTTTAACAAACAATGTTCTCTCCCACCACTGGGCCTTTGCATGTGTTTTTCCTTCTGCAGGAGACCCTATTTCTTGTCTTCATGTAGGTGGATATTACACATCCTTCAAGTCTTAGTTATCATCTTCTCTAGAAGGCCTCCCCTAGCCCCTCTTGTGGATTGAATTCAGTCCCCATCTATGTTCCTAAAGCTCATACCATCCCATCCAAACTCATAGCATTTGTCATACTATGTAGTAATTATCATTTTACTTGTCTGGATCTCTGACTTAGACTGTGAGCTCTTTGAGGGCAAGGACCTTTTCTGAATCATCTGTGTATCCTCAGTGCTTGACACATAATAGGTACTTAGTAAATATTTGCTGAATGAATGGATGAATGAATGAACAAAAAGGAACCAATGACACAGCAGTAGACACACGCACACACATATACAACTAAAGACACAGGATCACACACAAGGACACCAACAAGGACACAGACACAGATGGAGAAACTGTGGAAGAGACATTCAGAAACACAAGGCATAAGGATCTCAAAACTAAGAGAAAAGAAATAGGGAAACATAAGCATACAAAGAGGGGAAAGGGAGCCAGAGTGACAGCATCAGGGAAATAAACCCAGAGTTCTCTTGCTAGGCCTATATATCCCCATTTTGAGGTGCTGTCCCTGTCACAAAGAGGCAGGGAGACAAAAACAAGATCACCAGGGATAGGCACACAATGAATATTATGAAGACACTGAAACATAACAACATACAAACTAAGAGATACATATGCACAGAGATCCAGACTCAGGAGCAGAAGTGTCAAGACACACAGTAATATATAAAGACAAAGGTAACCAGGAGGCATCAGTCAAGACCATAGTCCAAGACACCAAGGACAAAGAAGTAGAAACACACAGACACACTGACATGCTAACTTGTGTATATGGCGTTGGGGATGAGATGAGAACACAGGGCCAAAGACCTACAAGTATGTAGAAACAGACATTGCACAGACCCCTATTTGGTGACAAAGACTCAAGGATACAGTCACATGCAAAGGAACACACTGAGAATGAGACAAGAGCACAGATTTATATATTTAGTGATCCAGTGACAAAGACATGGGTATGCAGACACATGAACAGTGACAAAAACCAGCAAAGAGATGGGGGTCAGACAAGGTAACAGAGCTATAAGGACAGGCAAGTGGATTCCAGGTATAATGGTGACACTGTGACAGATACACAGGAATTCAGAGATAGAACTCCTAGAAAAAGTAGAAATGGGCATGTGCACCCACAAATACAGTCATATGGATACAAGCTAGACATAAGAACAGAAATACAAGGCCACATCTGGTAGGATCAAGATAGACACATAGAAACAGACACAGAACATAAGCAAATGGTCAGAGATACAGTGACAAGGAAATCTATCCAGAAAAGTAGGGATGCAAAGACACAGAATCAAGACTTACCTGGGCACACTCAGAAATAGAGACACACAAACAGGCTACCAAAGCTACAAATGAAAATGAAGGGATGGGAACTGTGAATCAGACACAGGAACACAGAGATAGTGGCTCTAAAATAAAAAGATGTGGATCCCAGCACCCGACACAAACGGAGAGATGAGGACACAGAGGTAGTGAGTCAGTTCAAAACAAAACCAGGGACAGAGCCAGACAGAAAAAGAAACAGATTCAGAGAGACACCCTGACAAACAGACTCATAGAAACTAGAACACAGTAATGGGGACCCAGAGAAAAATATCAAAGGCTAAAAAGGAGAAAGAGTTATTGAGGAACAGAACAACTTGAGACACAGCCACAGGAACTAAAGAAACAATAATACAAAGACACTGTCAAAATCTGGGAAAACTAAATGGAGAAGTGAGACTACCAAATCACAGACATGGAGAGCAAAGTCCCAGAGACAAACAGACTCACGGACTCACCAACAAAGGGCACATGGAAGAAGGCATATGTGGGTTCATGAGCAAAGAAACAAATACAGATGCTCAGAGAAAGATACCCATACACAGGAATACAGAGACTTGGGGATACACTTAAACTGGATCACCAAGGTTCAGGGATATGCAAAACCTTGGGCAAGTATAGAGATAGGAACACCCAGACATAGAGATGCACAGACATTAGATCACATGCAAAGATTCAAGGACATGTAAAATATCAGGAACACACAAAAACTCAGTAATGCACAAAAATGGATGCATAAACACTTGCATACCCAGACAATGAGACACAAAGATCCATGGGCACACTGAGACAGGGAGACACAGACAGTAGATTGCAGAGGCTCAGGATGTGCAAATACTCAAGTGTATTAAAGGACAAGATGCTAAAACACAGAGATAAAGACATAGAAGCAGGGTAATACAAACAGACTCAGGAACACCCAGGGATGGGGATACACAGACACTGAAACACATAGACTAATAGGATGTACAACACAGGAATTCATAAAGAATGAGACACAAACTCACCGACTTATGGGGGACCAAGGACATGCAGATACTGGACCACAGTAAACAATGGAAACCACAGACACCAGAACACAGACATTGGGACACAGAAACCTTGGGAGACTGAAATATGCAGACACTGGAACACAACCAAAAACTTGCTAGCGCAGATATTAAGATACACACAGCCATTCAGAAACAGGCAAACACTAACATCCACAGAGACACTGACACATACCAACATTTAACACACATAGATACTAGAACAGATATCGTAACATACAGGGATGCTGGTGGACAGAGACAATGGGACCAGATATTGCTACACAGGTTCTCACAGACACTTGGATACACAGGCAGAAGGACACATAGAACCTGGGACAGACACACATGCACTGGGATACACACCATTGGGACACAGGAAACTGAGGTCCAGAGGCTAAAGCACACAAAAATGAAGCTTAGAAACATATATACTGACACTGGGAAATGAACAATAGATACAGAAACTGAGGCACACAGACACTGGGCTACAGATACTGAGGTACATGGAAACACTGAAACTAAAAGACACATGCAACATGCAAATGGCTACGAGAGTACACAAATGCTAAGACATATAGAAACTGAGGAACACACATAATAGGACACCCATTAAAGTACAGACAGACTATGATCTACAACAGCAGTCGCCAACCTTTTGGACTTCAAGGGCCACCAGTGGTCCATAGACCACCAGTTGGTGGCCACTGATCTACATTACAGATACTGGGAAATATGCAGACACTGTGACTCACTGTCTTTTCAACACAGAGATACTGATGCACAGTTGAGGTAGACACAGAAATTGGGACTTATAGTGAGGTTCAAATACACTTGGATATATAAGCATTGAGACACACAGACACTTGGGTGTGTAGACACTGGGACAAAGCCCCTGAGACACAGACACTTGGAGGCACAAACACTAGGAGACACCGTCACTGAAACACCCAGGCAGAGGAAAACAGGGTGCACAGACACTGATACAACCACTGGGACATACAGACACTGAAACACATAGATATTGACACATACAAATGTTATGCACAGATAATGGAACACACAAACACTCGAGTCCTCAGAAATTGGGACATACTAGTACAGACTGAAAAGCACAAACACTGAAAAAACACAGGCACTTGTAGCCAACACTTAAACCTACAGATACTGGGACACACAAACATTGGGAAATAGTCTCTGAGGCACACAGAAACACTGGACTAGGGCAGTGACAATGGGTTAAAGAGGGCAGATTGGCCTGGCCAGCGTGGCACAATGATTGAGCATCCACCTATGAACCAGGATATCATGGTTCGATTCCAGTCAAGGGCAAATACGCAGGTTGTGGGCTCAATACCCAGTGAGGAGCATGCAGAAGGCAGCCAATCAATGATTCTCTCTCATCACTGATGTTTTCATTTCTTTTTCCCTTTCCCCTCCTTTCTAAAATAAATAAAATATTGTTTAAAGAGAGCAGATTACAGAGATAATAAAGATGTAAAAGGGAGAAATCATGACAACTGATTTAATTTCAGGTGGAGAGAAAGGAGTCTAGCATGACTTCCATGTTTATTTCTACCTTGGACAACTACGTGAATAATGCAGATATTTCTTAAGACGAGGGAGCAGGAAAAGAGGTAGGCTTTGATGAGGAGCCTACATTAGTTTAAGGTGTCTGTAGGCTTCCCAAACATCTATTCATTAATTAATCTCACCTCTTTCTCCAAACGTCTTGAGATTTCATAGATTTCTTTGTTAGGATGATTTTGGTTACAAGCAGTAGGAAATCCAACTCAATTGCCTTAATAAAGGAAAGTTGTTAGATCAACAACTGAAAAAAAAATAAGTAGGGTAGATTTTAGCCTGGCTGACATGGCTCAGTGGTTGAGTGTCAACCTATGAACCAGGAAGTCAAGGTTCAATTCCCAGTCAGGGCACATGCCTGGGTTTCGGGCTTGATCTCCAGTGTGGGGCATGCAGCTGATCAATGATTCTCTCTCATTGTTGATGTTTCTATCTCTCAATCCCTTTCCCTTCCTTTCTGAAATCAATTAAAAAATATTTATTTTTAAAAAAGAAAAAGAAAAAGGGTAGGTTTCAGATGAATGCCGAAGCAGTTTACTAAGGCAACATCCAGCTTCTTTCTATCTCTCTACTCTGCCTTCTACAGACTCACTCTACCCTAAGCTTAGCTCCCCTAATCACAGGATGACTGCAGCAGCAACAATCACTAAACAAAAGTCCTGAGCTTCACTCTAACTTGGTCCATACCCACTTTAGAACAAACCATTGTGTCCTGGGATATAGGGTGTGCTACCTGGCTTAAGTCAAATCTGGGCCCATCGTTGGATGTAAGGGTTGGGTCTGCTCCACAAGACTACATGGCAGCTCCATATTGGATGAAGGGTGAAATGGCTGCAGGAAAGATCACCAATCATATCTCTACATTAGAATAAATGGTATGGCTATGATAAACACTATAAACCAAGTCAAAGGAATAAGGACCCAGTAATAATTATACCTTAAGACCTATGCAGGATAAAGCTACTGCAATGCAAGCAAAAAGCTAGAGCTTCCTAGAAGCCATGACACAAAATGACAAGACAGTGTTGAGCTCTGAAGGTGATCATCATGTAGCTGTTTCTTCATAGTAGCAAACGACTGCTGTCATAACACTCAATCCACTCTATCCTTTATGTAAGTTGGGTAGAATCAACAATTTGGCAATACTGCTATTAACAGAGGATAAAAGTGAGACCAAGAGAGTGTGCATGATTTACTCTGAAGGACAAACCAAGTCAATGGCAAAGCCAGGACCAAAACCCCCAATGTGTCTTAGCTGTAAGCAATAGAAATAAACTCTAGCTGATCTGAGGAGAAAGGAATTTGTTAAACAGGTATTAAATAGCTTAAAGAGTCTAAGAGATCTGGAAAACCAGATACAGAAACAACATAGCCAGGAATGATTCCCAGAATACCACCTCAGAATTTTCCCAGAGGAGACACTGCTCATGACAACATAGAAACTGGATACCACCATTTGCACTTCCCACCCAACTAACCCGCCCACTGCCTCTGGAAACAAGTTGTAGCTATTGAGAAGGCACTAACCCATCACCAGAATAGATTCCATGTAGCTTCTGCTTCCTTAAGCATTAACTCCTGATTACAAGTCTAGGATAAGTCTATCTAATTCGTGGAGTCTAGCCATGTGTTCAAGCCCTAGTTGCAAAGGAGGCTAGGCAAGTAAGTAGGTGACTTTTTCAGCTTCCATGGTGGCACGTGGGTTTTGCTCATAAGGGAACAGGAAAAGAAGTGGTAACTAAAAATAGTGGTAAATACCCACTATGCCTGGCTGGCTTACTGCCACCCTACCCAGGGCTTCTACAATGGAGCCCCTTATTCTGCATCAATTACTCAATAAGTATTTCCCAAGAATGGTAAGCTAGCAGCACTAGAGGGAAAACGTAGTGGGTGGGAGAGAGATTTCCTCCCTGCCCTCCTTCCAGGCTGGTTGTAGTGCTTCCCAAACACAAGAGCCCTTTGGAAAACAGCACCAAAAACCCTAGTACAAGGTTTAAGGATGAGAGGGCTTCCAGAGGAAGTGAAGCTTGTTGTGTACCTTCAAAGATGGGTAAAATTCAGAGAGGAAAAGATGAGGAACAGAACATTGCATTTAGTCTCTACCCTTAACTCAGCTTTCTTATCTGGTTTCTACCTGGTCACTGGCTGGCTGAGTACCTATTCACATTGGAGCCAGAAAACCCTTGAGATGTCTAGAGGGTAGTTGATCATCACCAGTGTCTCCTGGGTCCCAGACTAGAACTCAAGGGCCACTCTGACACTTAGTACAAATGACTGGATGGTCTTGTAAGGGTCTCCTCCACTGTTACCCACTTAAGGGGTGATCACACACACCATTTCCTTCTCCCATGTTATATGACCTCAAGTTGGTCAGTTCCTCCTTCTAAGTTTCAGTCTCTGCTCTGTACATTGGATGGAATTAATCCTACTTTGCAGGGCTATGTGATTGGGGAAAAAATAAGTATGTCTGTATGTGTGTACGTATTTACATGTATATTACACACACTTATACAGCCCAACTCAAGGCTTGACACATACATGGTACCTGATGTTATTATTATTCCTCACAGAAAGTCAAAGGTAGAAATAACTTTTAAGATTACCCTCTTCACACTTCAAAGGAATAAAATTATAGGACAATATCCCCAATGAACATAGAGATGCAAAAATTGTCAACAAAACATTAGCAAACTGAATTCAACAAATACATTAAAAATATCATGCACCATGATCAAGTGGGATTTATTCCTAGGATGTAATATATATATAAATCAATGAACGTGATATACCTCATAAGCAAAATAAAAAATAAAAATAATATGATCATTTCAATAGATTCAGAAAAACATTTAACAAAATCCACCTACTTATAATAGAAACTTTGAGCAATATGAATAAATGGGACATCAAACTAAAAAGTTTTTGCACAGCAAAGGAAACTATCAAAAAACGAAAAGACGACCTACTGACTGGGAGAATAGTTACCAATGGTACATTTGGTAAGGGGTTAATACCCAAAATTTATAAAGAACTCATACTACTCAACATCAGAAAAACAAACAACCCAATTAAAAAGTGGGAAAAAGACCCGAATAGACCCTTCTCCCAAGTGAACGTAGAAATGGCCAATAGACATATGAAAGATGCTCAACATCACTAGTCATAAGAGAAATACAAATTAAAACCACAATGACATATCACCTCACTGCTGTCAGAATGGCTATCATCAATAAATTCTCAAACAACAACTGTTGGCAAGAATGTGGAGAAAAAGGAACCCTCGTGCACTGTTGGTGGAAATGCAGATTTGGTGCAGCCACTATGAAAACAATGTGGAGCATCCTCAAAAAAATTAACTTGCTTTATGTCCCAACAATTCCCCTTCTAGATATAGATGAGTGGATAAAGAAGAGATGGTATGTATAAACAATGAAATATTACTGGGCCATAAAAATGATTGAAAACTTAGCATTTCCAACAGCATGGATGGACGTAGACCCTAGGTCCTAGAGGATATTATGCTAAATGAAAAAAGCCAGTCAGGTGCCCTAACTGGTTTGGCTCAGTGGATGGAGCAGCGGCCTGTGGAATGGAGGGTCCCAGGTTTGATTCCGGTCAAGGGCATGTACCTTGGTTGTGGGCACATCCCCAGTGGGGAGTGTGGAGGCGGCAGCTGATCAATGTTTCTCTCTCATTGATGTTTCTAACTCTCTATCCCGCTCCTTCTCTGTAAAACAAGCAATAAAATATTTTTTTAAAATTCAGTCAGGGAAACACAAGTACCATATGCTTGCACTTAAATGTGGAATCTAAAGAACAAAACAAAATAAATGAGCATTCTCCTTTATCCAAAAAAATAAAAAATAAAGTAAATGAGCAAACAAAACAGAAACAGACTCATAAATACAGAGAACAGACTGATTGATAGTAGCCAGAGGGGAAGATATGTGGGGGGCCAGGTGAAAAAATGGGGGGCCAGGTGAAAAAATGAAGGGATTAAGTGGTATGAATTGGTAATTATAAAATAGTCAGGGGATATAAGTATAGCATAGGGAATACCATCAATAATATTGTAATAACTAAGTACGTTGCCAGTTAGGTACTGGGAACATCAGGGGGTGTCACTTTGGAAAGTATATAATTATTTAAGCAGTATATTGTACACTTAAAACTAATACAAATTAATATTGAATGTAACCTGTAATTTAAAAAATAATATTTAAAAAAGAACTGCCCAGTCAATGTGATTCAGTAGTTGAGCATCAACCCATGAATCAAGAAGTGTCTGGTTCGATTCCGGGTCAGGGCATATGTCCAGGTTACAGGCTGGATCCCCAGCAGGTGGCGTGCAGGAGGCAGCCAATTAAGGTTTCTCTGTCATTGATATTTCTCTTTCTTTGTTTTTTATCTTTATTGTTGAAAGTATTACATATGTCCCCTTTCTCTCATTGATGTGTCTATCTCGCTATCCCACTCCCTTCCTCTCTCTCTAAAATAAATAAAAATATAGTTTAAAAAGAAAAAAGAACTGACTTTTCATCTTGAGTATTTACTTGTGTATCTGTATTGTTCTCTATTTGTGGCATTTAGTTCCTATACCTATGTTCATTTGTCCATTCCAGTTGATTGAGGAATCCAGTACAGAAAGTTCTTTTGAATGTAATCAATGTCAATATGGATAATCAAGAAAGGATCATCTAAGGCTGTTAAATCAAGCCTGAAATTGTGCCTCTTGGACTGGATGTTTTTTCGCTTGTTTCCCACCCTTCTTATATCTGCTCACTGGATAATGAAGACAGATTTGAGGTTTGAAATGCTAAAAAATGCTGAATATATCCAATTTCTACGTGAAATTAGAGCTAAGGGCCAAATAGACTAGCTTGAGAAATTAAAACTATCCTCAATTGTATGAAGTTTTTTGACATTAACATATCTCAATATAACAAGATTCTCTTGGTTAATCAAATATTTTTTAATGTATTTTATTGATTTTTTTACAGAGAGGAAGGGAGAGGGATAGAGAGTTAGAAACATCGATGAGAGAGAAACATCAATCAGCTGCCTCCTGCACACCCCCCACTGGGGATGTGCCCGCAACCAAGGTACATGCCCTTGACCGGAACCAAACTTGGAACCCTTCAGTCTGCAGGCCAGCACTCCATCCACTCAGCCAAACCGGTTAGGGCTTAATCAAATATTGGTGATGCACTCACTCTTTTTTTTCCAGATAAACAAAATGCTCACATGTATCTCATGTTCAGGACTTCTCACTTACTATTCCACAGACAGTTGCCTGCAACAGTAAGCAACATTTGCATAGCAAGAGTACCCCGTGACAAGCTCCCAAGGGATAAAGTTGAATTCAATTGAATCTGAAGAACAACAAAACTTTCTATAATTTTTCACTTAGTTTGATTTACAGGTTGGCTTTTTTATCATTCTCATACCAACCATACATGGGAAGGCAAATTAAGGTAGAACTTATGAAATAGAGAATCTAATAAATTCAGAGAAACACTAAATTCCCAAATCAGTACTTTTCTCACTATAACTGTTATTCTATTTTCCCAGCATTTTTGTGTTCTCTTTGGGCATCAGCATCATTCCTTGACCCAACTTTAGTAACCTATCCTTGTCAGCCACCCTGCAAGGCGTTGCAGTTGCAGGGGTTGTTTGGACCCACTGCCTACCCAAGACAACTGAGCATGACAAATATCATTCCCAGGACCAGTGAGCTTTTCAAAGGGCCCTGAGAGTGTTTGAAACCTGAAAATAAGTGTGTTGGTTCTAATATATAAAAAAAGAAAAGTGCATCCCTAGCCGGTTTGGCTCAGTGGATAGAACACTGAACGTCGGCCTCCAAACTGAAAGTTCCCGGCTTTGATTCCAGTCAAAGGTACAGATCCAGTAGGGGATGGGAAGGAGGCAGCTGATCAATGATTCTCTCATCATTTACGTTTCTATCTCTCTTTCTCCCTCTCCCTTCCTCTCTAAAATCAATAAAATATTTTTTTAAAAGAAAAGTGAAAAATTGAAAATAGTTAATGTGAACTCGAATGTCTACAAAATACAGTATTTGGTCAATTTTATTAACTAATTAATTCAGCATTTATAAAATTTGGAGTATCCATTACATTTGAAAACAATTTTTAGATTAGACTTTCTCACATCACAAAAGTTCCCAAGTCAGCAGAATTTATTGCTGGGAAATCTAACTCAATTATAAATTGAATGAGTTACTTATAAACAAATGTTTTCAAAAAGCAAAACTATATAAATCCTTTCAAAATGTGTTACAGAAGGAACATATATTTAACTAGAGGCCCAATGCACAAAATTCGTGTAAGAGTAGGCCTTCCTTCCCCTGGCTGCAGGCACTGGCTTCCCACCGGCCACCAGCAGGCACCCAGGACTTGGGCTTCCTTCACAGCCTGGCTTCATCTGGAAGGTTGTCGGGAAGGACATCTGGAAGGATGTCCAGTTTAATTTGCATATTACGCTTTTATTATTATAGATGAGAGATGTGGAGGAATTTCAGTTTGTTTGAAAAGTTATGCAGTGAAGTCTCCAAAAGTAAGAGAGCCCAAAGTCCTCTGTAGAGATCTTAGTAAGGGCCTGGCACTAACCTTCAAAAGAATCATGGACCCTGACCGGTTTGGCTCAATGGATAAAGCTTCAGCTTGCAGACTCAAGGGTCTCAGGTTCAATTCTGGTCAAGGGCATGTACCTTGGTTACGGGCACATCTCTGGTGGGGAGTGTGCAGGAGGCAGCTGATCGATGTTTCTCTCTCATCAATGTTTCTAACTCTCTATCCCTCTCTCTTCCTTTCTGTGAAAAATCAATAAAATATATATTTTAAAAAATAATCATGGGCCTCAGGCAAGCATGATGGCCTTTTATCTTCTTGCTTACATACCATTTAAAAGGATCTTGGAAAACTCTATAGCCTTGTATATTTTTCAGTTGACATCTGAAATGCTTTCATCATATTTAACAACTTTCAAAGGCTGTCATTTTCAGCTCACCGTGCACATTTCAACTGTCGCATCATTCTTTTAAATCCATAGCCATGTGACTATCAGAAATTTTATAGCATTTCTCCTTCACCTGGATTTATATTCCACTTCCCCCACAGAATTTTATCTTCCTAAAATATTTTTATGTTTAACATTATTTCTTGATCACCCTACTACTACATATCTCAGCAGCAACAATGACAACTACTATAACATTTTTTATCTTCTGGGACTATAAGTCTCAAAGTATTAAATTTTTCCTTCAAGACTGAGTTGTTATTTCCATGGACAGAGACAATGGGGTGGTGAGGGCCTGGGGCAGAGGAGGATGGGAGCATGCTGGAAGAGGTTAAAAGAAGGACCTATGAAATACTTTCAACAATAAAGATTTTTTTGTAAAATACTGAGTTGTTTGATGATAATTGTTAGTATATAATTGATAAAAATAACATAAATTACAATTTAAAATAGCATAAAAGGTAAAAATAATTTGGAAATGCATCCCTTAGTGAGATAAATGGAGCTTTTTAAAAATTAGTTCATGTATCCACAGATCATATAATTTACTGCTAGAATGAAACAGCATTAAAGCAACACTCCTATTCCTGTTTTTCATTTATACAGATTTAAGCACTGATAAGTAAGTAAGTAGACGGAAATGGAAGAGGCTGTGTTATAACAATGTCACTCAATTCTTTGAACTCCTTATAATTATATGCTAAAAATTACATACTGATCCACCATCAAAATCATTTAGAATGATTTACCAACTGCCAAATACATTAGGTTCTTCTTTTCCATTTTGTTGAAAGCAAAGAATTGGAAAACATCTGGTTCACAAAAAGATGTATTTCCTAGTAGTACAGTAACTCAGTTTCTCAACACTAAAACAAGTATTTGGAATTTCCTTTATTGGATACCCAGAAGCTTTTTGACACTCCAGGGATAAGGCCTTAGGGTCAGAGTTTGGATTGGTATGAGATCTGCCCTTCTTTGTAAAGGGAGAGAAAGAGGATTGTTAAAGGAGAGGGAATGAAGAACTGGTACTCAGGCAGATCAGTGTTAGAAAAGAGGAAATATTGAAGTTGAGGATCTGAAAATTAATTCTCTTAAAACTATGTGCTTCTAAGGCCTTTGTGTGACACCAGGAGTAACTTTACCCATTTAATGGCTGTTGGCCTAATAGCATCAGTGTAATTCCCGGATGATCAATACACTGTTAAAGAAAATGCATTTGGCTTTCCAAAGCATTCTCTCAAATAGTTGCTTTACCACTGCTCAGGGAGCCACAGATGGCCAGAAGGATTGTGATTGCCTGTGGCAGATAAAGAACCTGTGGTCTAGCCCGGCCAGTGTGGCTCAATGGTTGAGTGATGACCCATGAACCAGGAGGTCACAATTCTATTCTCAGTCAGAGCACATGCTTGGGTTGCAAGCTCAGTCCCCAGTATAGGGCATGCAGCAGGCAGCTGATCAATAGTTCTCTGTCATCATTGATGTTTCTATCTCTCTTCTCCCTCTCCCTTCCTCTCTGAAATCAATAAAAAAAAAAATTTTACAAAAAAGAACCTGTGGTCCGGAGAGAAGGAAGCCTTGTTTATACAAGAGGCACAGTCAATGATTTGAGTTCCCTATCTCCAGCATCAGAGCTTCTAGGGCCACTCCACATTGCCTCTCAAGCTCATATCCTAATCAGTTGCCATCAGTAACTACTTATTAAAGGCTTATTAGGTGTCCAACATTATGCCCAGCAGACCCATCTCTGTCTTTTTATTCCCCGATAAACCTTTTACTCTGGGTGACTAACTCATCCTAAGCTAATTTGCTGACATTTACCAAGCATTCATTGCCAGTCAAGAGTGCTTTATATATGGCAAATCTCATTTAATCCTCATAAAATCACAATGGAGTAGGCACTACTTTTATAGTGTTTTAAAGGTCCGTCCTTATCAATGGGGCTGCCTTGGGTGAAATAATATTTTACTGTTTTCACCACCATAAAATAGAAATGACAATATATCAAGAGACCAAGGCTGGGTAGTGGTTTTCAGTCCACTCTGTTCTCGATTTTGGCAGTTCCAG
>PVJC01023985.1:0-25920 GCA_004026665.1 Murina feae | reverse complement strand
TTGAGGCAGGGACATAATATTAAAAGAAACCAGGATGACCACATGAGACAATTTGAAGAACAATAACAAATAGGATGCAAAACCCTCCTGATAATCATGTGGGCTGTTTCTGAAGGGCAACTTAGATTAAAATAGTTTGACTATTTTTCTAAATTAGCCATTTCTCTCTCTCTCTCTCTCTCTCTCTCTCTCTCTCTCTCTCTCTCCCTTCTTCTCTCTCTAAAAAAATCAATAAAATCTTAAAAAAATAAATTAGCCACTTAAAGAAACCCATACACTTAAAGTCTGTTAACGATGCAGAATATATCACTGTATTAGATCATAATGGCTGTAGGTTGGAGTGACTTAATAAACCACTCAGGTTTACTAAGATGTACACAAAAAATAAGAATCAATATAATCACTATGGTTGTCTTAATATTTTATAATTATGACAATAGTAAAAGTGTTAATCTGTGTCCTTTTCTGTAAAATGCACATTGGTTCACTTTCTGTACTGCAATGGAAATAGAATTAGATACTAGATTCAAGCCTTCTGTCTCTCCATCTCTTGATTCTTCAACATCTATCTTTCTTCTTTCTCTTTCCCTGCTATCTCTATAGATGTGCTCAGTTCTCACCCATCATGCTCTTCTGTTGAATCTCTCAAAGAATCGATCATTCTCTATACCTTAACACATTTCAAGCTACTTTGTCCATGCACCCAACTCTCCCATCCTTAGTAAGATCAATAACCCTATTGTTTCCAGGACCCGTCCTGCTTATTTTCTTTTTATATAGTAGCTTCCCTCTTTTTTCAAACTACAGAGTGTCCCAAAAAATGTATACATACTTTAACAGCTGATAGCTCAATTTTGAAAATGAAATGTATTTTAATAAACACTGCCTTTATAATTATTCAAAGTGTGTGTATACATTTTTGGGGCGACACCCTATGTTTGCCTATTGCTTGTAGGGTGTTCTTACTTCTCTGACCATTCCTCCTCGGTCTCTTTCTCACTTTACTCTGCTCATTCCTTAAATGTTGGGATCCCCCCGCCAACCCTCCCTCCCCCATCCAATCCCATTCTTTGTCCTCTTTCTCTACACCAGACGTCTGTGGAGCAACTAAAATTGAAAGCAAATTTGTGACTGGACATTTTTTTTTCCCCCTCTTTGGGGAAGCCTCTATGAGCTTTCATCGTATTTCCAAAAGGGTCCTTGGCTCTTTTCAGGCTAAGTTACCCCTGCCCTCACCCTCTTCTTAGGTTATTTTATCCTCGCCTTTGCCTTAACCACCTTTTTTATATGCCAGCCACTCCCAAATCCATGTACAGTTCCTACCAGGGGGAAGAGACCCACAGCGATGGGGAGAAACCAAGATTCAAGGAAATGTTGAAGGATCCGAACAAGAAGACATTGCACCGTAAACATTTTGTGTCTAGCTTGTGTCATTGAGTCCCGTTGAGGACCAGTTGACTGAATGTTAGGCGGGGGCCTGCAGGGTCATAACTTCAATTTGTCTGGAGAAATCGGGTGAAAACAAGGCTGTGTGCACAAACACCCCAGTTGCTTAGTGGCGGGGGAGAGGGCGCACCCAGCTCCTGGGGTGGGGATCGGAGACGGAGAGAGAGAAAACCAGAGCAGGCAGTGCACCCGGCTCGCGGTTGACAGGCATTCACCTTCAGCAACCACGTTCCAGTTCACCATAAACACTCCTTACTCCGCCTGCCTAGCGCTTCCCTCTCCAAGCCAATCAGAGGAATGGGCGGGATCGTCCTTAGTAAATTCCAATTTTTTTTTTTTATTTTTTTTTAATAAGAAGGGTAGATTGGTGTGCGGCGTTCCGGAGGGGGGTGGGGGGAAACACCTCTAGAGCTTGGGAGTGGAGCCCCTGTGATGGGCACCCGGATAGGCCAATGAGGAGGCCCCGTCACCCAAAGGCTGGCCGCCGCGGTGGGCGGGGCATGCGCGGAGCTGGCCAACGGCGGCGGAGCGGACGGCGGTGCAGCCGCTGTGGGTAGGGTTAGGGTGAGAGGTGCGGCGGGGGAGGTAATGGTGATGGTGGCGGCGGAGGAAGGCGGGGGCGGGGGTGCTGGGCGCTGAGCCGCGGCTCCGGCAGGGTTTTGTCGGGTGGGGGACGGTCGCGGGCGACTCCGTCCGGGAGGGGGCGGGCGTGAGGCGCGCCGTCCGCCCCGAGGGGCTGCAGACCCGGGCTCCCTCGAGCGCCCCGGCTGGCTCGGCTGTTCCATGTGGCTCCGGCGGGGATGGAGGACTCGGTGGCGGTGGCGGCGGCTGCTGCTGTGGCGGCGACGGAGGAGCGGCGCTGAGGCGGGTACGGGGCTAGACGCAGCCCGACAGCGGGATTAGAGGTGTGAGGAGGGGCCGGGAGGGGACGTGCGGCGGGGGCCGTGGCGCGGGGACCGGGCTGGGGTCTCCTGGCATCGCCTGGCTGACAGGGGCCGCGGGCGAGCCGCCGCCCGCCTCCGCAGGGGGGCAGGGGTCCGGGCTCCTGTGCGGGAGTGGGGGGAAGGCTCCGGCGGGCCGTTCCTGAGGCCGGGGGTGGGCGGCACCGCACCCCGAACCCCGCACGGTGCGCTTGCCCCGCCGCTCCCCGCTGCTCGCCCAGGCAGCAGTCTCCATTTCCCTCCGGTTGGCAGCGGAGGCGAGGGAGAGCCCGAGTGGCCTGGAGCCGGGACGCTGCCTGGAGATTTCCCTCCGCTGCTCGTGCCCCATCCATTTCCCCCTCCGAGTCCACCGCAGCATGCCTCCCCGCTCCTTGATGTGTTCCAAGCGCACTTTCCGGGACTCGAGGCTGTTCATTACCGGGTGAAAAACAGAGTTGATTTAAAAATATTCCACTCCTGCCTTGGACTGGCCGCGGACGCCGAACGGCATCCCCGCACTTTCCCGCTCTGCTCGCCCTTCCGTGGTGCCAGGGGGGCGAGGAAGGGCCCTGGCGTGCGGCTCCGGATTGTCGCGGATGCTGACTCCCAGATGCTTTGCTCCACGTCTTCCGTGCGAATTGTCATTTTTTTTTTTCTCTCTCTCCCTTGGTGTCTTGTATCCTTGATGTTACTTACTGGCTTTTGAGGTTGGTGTTGCGTTTCATTGTTTGGAAAACTGGGGATGTCTGTTGGCAATGTTATCAAACGAGGGTGGCTGGTCACTTGTCATGTGTCTCTCCTCACATTTTTTTTTCTCTTTATTTTGCTTTCCAGTTCTCGGAATACACATCATATAGCCCCCTGAGATGGGATGGTGATGTCTCCATGAGGGAACCTCCACTCACTCATCCTGTCATGTATTTCACACTGTTCTTGGCCGGGCCATTATCATCTAAGATGGGATCTACCCTGTGAAGCAGGGAGAAGACTTAATGGACCCCAAACATCATTTCAAGCTGTAGATGACTTTTTAAAAGTACAGACATACATGCAAAGCTTTTTTTTTTTGCTTTGGACCCTCTGCTTTGTTTAAAGCTGCTGTGCTGCTAATCCAGAACTGCTCCCCAGTGTATTGATTGACCGATCATCATGGCTTCAGTTTGGAAGAGACTGCAGCGTGTGGGGAAACATGCCTCCAAGTTCCAGTTTGTGGCCTCCTACCAGGAGCTGATGGTTGAGTGCACCAAGAAATGGTAAGACACGCCCAGGGGGTAGAGTTTGCTCTGCTGTGGCCTAAACTCACTGCGGCCTGAACTCTGCGCCTTCTGACCGCAGATTTACCTTTCTGTAGTGTGCAAGTGTGTAGAAGCAGGGCAGGGGACAGATGACTCTAACGAGTAATGTGTGCATGGTTGCTGCTGGCACTCGCCCTTTGGGTTTTAATTATGGCACTTGAGCATGGCTCAGAGGACTGTAACGAGAGCACACTAAGTACAGTAGATTTGGTCTTGAAGCCTTCCATAACGATGAAACTAGTTTCAGTGGTTTTCTTTTAAACTTGTCAGGAATGTTATTTTCTATGCAACTCAAGAGATGCATGTACTATAATTTGAAGGCAACAGAACAGCTATTGGAATATTGTAAACATAACGATGAATTTTTATTTGGAAACTAGTTTCGGTGATTTTTCCCCTAAGCTTGTTAGGAATGTTATTTTCTATGCAACTCAAGAAATGCATGTACTATAATTTGAAGGCAACAGAATAGCTATTGGAATATTATAAACATAAGCATATGTTTTAACCTAAGAAAAACTATATTCTTGTGGTATGGGGATAATGTTATTTTTTTCTTGATTTTTCACTTTTCTTTGCTTAAGATGAAGAATTTTTTATTATTTGAGTAATGGAATGCCAGTGTACATAACTTTAGAAATTCTTTTGCTGTATGCTTAGTCAGGCAACTGTGTTTTATTTTAATTGCCTAATGGGATACATTTCTTGGCCAGACTTAAGGAAGCAATTAGTAGTGCTGGTTTATGATTTGCTTCTTTCCACTTGAGCAAAGTAAATTTAGGGCTTTCTTTTCACTGCCCTGAATAATCAGTAGGAAGAATTCTTGTTTAGTGAGAGAAAAAAAGTTAATGTTAAGCAAAGGGTCCTTTGCGTTTTGATTTATTGCAGTAATTAAGCAGTATTAGTGCAAAAATAAGTCCATTTTATTGTCCACAAGAACTACAATCTCATGTTTGTATTAATGTATTTGCCATTCTTGTTATCAGTTGGAAAAATGGCTTGCTCTATTCTAGAGCTCGTACAGCATATTTGAATTTTTATTTGGAAACTAGTTTCAGTGATTTTCTCTTAAACTTGTTAGGCATGTTATTTTATATGCAACTCAAGAGATGCATGTACTGATAACCCACTTTATACTAGGGAGTGTGGCTTTAGAGTTGAATATGACAATCCCTACAAAGAGCTCATAGTTCAGGGTAAAGACAGTCATGTAAATAAATTCACTGCAATCGGTGCAATAATATAAACATGTATGCTATCAGGATTTTAATCTGTGTCCATCACTTAATGGTTGGGCATCCTTAGGGACAGCTTATGTAATTGTCTGTGTTTTAGTTTACATATCCACACAGGTAATAATGGTACCACTGCATAGGAAGGGTTATTGTGAAGATTAAATGAATTAATATATGAAAATGCTTCTAACAGAGTCAGGCACATAGTAAATGCCCAACAAATGCCATTATTACTTACAAAGTTGGCAGATAAGGAAATATTTAACTCTTGTACGGTCTTGGGATGGCTTCCTGGAATCTAAGACGGGTTTTGAAAGATTCATAGTAGTTGGCCAGGAAGTCAAGGGGGGAAGAAATGAAAGAAATTCTAGACTGAAGCAGTTGTTTAGGCAAAAGCACGGGGCATTAAATAGTTTGGGCGTGCTGGAATGCAAGCAGTGAATTTTGATAATGAAGCTTAAAGTGCAAGATGAGGATAGTGCAATGGGATATAATGTTTGAGAGGCAGGAATGATTCAAATCCTGAAAAAACCTACTCTCCTCTCTCAAAACCTTTCACTACGTAGGGACATAGTGAACGGTTTTGAGTGGAAGAGACAGTAGGTTGACATTTTGGAAAATCACTTGATGAGAGCATGGAGTAAGGATCATAGTAAATGAAGACAGTAATGTTAGGGGTAGCTGTTGCAATAGATAAGATGAGGGAAAAGGGTTAGACTAAGGCAGTGGCAGAGGGAATGGAGAGAATAGACCAGATGAACACTTAGGACACATAAGCGGTCATATCAGCCAGAGGTCTGGAGAGAATTGGGGTGAAGGAGAGAGAAAGGTCTAAGTTGACACTCAAGTTTCTGGCTTGGAAGACTGAGTGTACTACTAACCAAGCTAAGGAATGCAGGAGGAAGATCCTCATTACAAGTATTTCTTATTGATAGGATACTTATTTTAGGAACTGGCCTTAACACTAAAAACATTTGGATGTTCTAGAATATTCAGGCATTGGTTCTAAATATTTTGCTTGTTCTCCTCCCCCCCCCCCCCCCATTTAACAATATAGTTTAAAACTAACAAGGTGACAGACTCAAAGAAAAACATTTGTTTGATGTACTGGAATTTTATTTATAAGTGGATCCCTAAATAGAGTTTTAAAATCTTTTCAACATATAATAATTTATTGTAATGACTTTTAGTTAGTATTCCTTTTGCTTTACTTTCATAGGGTTCTGTGATAGATACAAATTAGGATCAATTTCTACACTTTTTTAAAAGATTTTTAAAAATACATATTTTATTGATTTTTTTACAGAGAGGAAGGGAGGTGGGATAGAGAGCTAGAAACATCGATGAGAGAGAAACATCAATCAGCTGCCTCTTGCACACTCCCTACTGGGGATGTGCCCACAACCAAGGTACATGCCCTTAACTGGAATTGAACCTGGGTCCCTTCAGTCCGCAGGACAATGCTCTATCCACTGAGCCAAACTGGTTAGGGCCAATTTCTACACTTTTAGCCTATAATGTTTTTTTCCTTTATTTTTACCATACCTCATTTTGATCTTTGCAATAAATCTTAAATTATTGGATGTGTGTGTGTTATGTATTAGAAACTATTTAAAGGAAATAAGAAAAAAATAGACTTGGGTGCATAGTAAGACAATTTTTTATTAGCTACTTTTACATTTAGGTATTATTTTGGGGGTATGAAAGAATAAAGGGCAAAGAAGGAAATTTAGAAATGCCAATAGAATAAAAGGAGATATCAGTAATGGCATTGAAGATAAATTGCAAGTATTGAGAGGATAGGAAAATACATCTGGTATAAATTAGAGAAGAAGGAATCTGTAATCCTATCTAATAAAAGAGTAATATGCAAATTAGGCATCACTCCGTCACAAAGATGGCCTCCCCCATGGCCACAAGATGGCAGTGCCTCGTCCGGCTCAGCCCCGCCACTAAAGTGGTCAGGCCTGTTAGCCCAGCATGTGTGTGTGGGGGGAGGCAAGGGGCCCGAGGGGCAGAACAGGTCATCAGAGTGGGCTGGGGGTCCCCTACCCAGGCCAGAGGCCTTAACCAGAGGCCTCAGGCCTGGGCAGGGGCAAGGCCAGAGATCGCAGGGGCCTGGGTTCAGCAGAGCCAGTGATTGGAGGGGCAGGGGTGGAGTCTGCGATCACAGGGGTCTGGGCACCAGTGGAGCTGGCAAAGCAGGGGTCTGGGGGTCCCCACCCAGGCCTGCAGCCTTGGTCAGAGGCTGCCAGTGGGGCAAGGGCAGAGCTGGCAATGGCAGGGAGCAGGATCAGAGCCGGCAATCGCAAAGGCCTGGGCTCTGTGAAGCCAGCAATTTCAGGGGCCTGGGGTTCCTCTGCCCAGACCTGTAGCCTTGGCCAGAGGTTACAGGCCTGGGCAGGGGTGGAGCAGGGATTGGAGGGGTAGGGGTGGAGTCGGTGATCAGAGTGAACTACAGAGGAAACACTTTTTCTGACCACTCATTTGCTAAGCTCCCATTGTATGCCACTGGTAATAGTCTTAGTAACTTGGGTCATAAGAATCCCTAAAGGTGATCTAGGGTTTTTCCACCACACTCCTGGAGAAAACAATGAAGGTCCACTGCTGGAGGGCTAAGAAATGTCATATTCTGCCCCAGCCAGTTTGGCTCAGTGCATAATGCCTCAGCCTGCTGACTGCAGGGTCTGGGTTCAGTTGTGACCAAGGGCATGTACCTAGGTTGCAGGCTTCTCCCTGGCCAGGGCCCAGGTCAGGGCATATGCAGGAGGCAACCAATCAAAGTGTTTCTCTCACTTTGATGTTTCTCTCTGTTTTCTTCTTCTCTCCACATTCTCTAAAAATCAGTGGAAACATATCCCCAGGTGAGGATAAAAAAAGAAAGAAAGAAATGTCACATCCTATGAAAGACACATCTTGAAAATGCCTAAAGAAAGTTGTCATTTCTTCATGATGTAGGGACTGGAGTCCGTGTTGATGAAAACACCTTGGTGGCTGCGGTGACTATCAGTGGCTGCAGCAGTGGGGTGATGGGGCTGGTGGCTTCCCCTGATTAGCCTGGTTGCCTCCCACAAAGGGAGGCAGGACTTCAGCTTAGTCCTGTTCCCCAAGGGGAGCAGGGAGTGGGCCTGAGCCGTCAGTAGGACACCCCCTGAGGGCTCCCAATATGTGAGAGGGGGCAGACTGGGCTGAGGAACCCCCCCACCCCAGTGCACGAATTTTGTGCACTGGATAGTCTATAATAATAAAAGCGTAATATGCTAATTAGACTGGACAGCCGAACGACCTTCTGCACGTCCTTCCAGACAACTTTATGGATGAAGGTGGGGCTGTGAGGGCCGAGGCAAGTCACTGTGGCTGTGGGGGCCGAGCCTCTTGCACAAATTTTGTACAGACCTCTAGTAAACTATAAAAAGAAAAATCAGTTATCATTTTATTAGGGTTGTGCCTTTGGAGGTAACCTGTGAATGTAGGTACCATTGTCTTTTATTTCTTTACTTGATGCCTGGTACATGAAATTCATGCACTGGGGTGGAGGTGGTGGGGAGGGTCCCTCTCACAATCCGGGACCCCTTGGGGGATGTCTAATTGCCGGCATCCGCAATTAGATATCCGTAATTTATGGGCCTAAATGGGCAGTCGGACATCCTTCTCGCAGTCCAGGATGCTGCATGCATGAGTGACCATACTTTTCATACAGGTGAAAGGCATCTTGCTGTTGTATGGGCAGCTACATTTTTTTGCCCTGATTATAAAAAGTAGTACATAACATGATCCTTCTAAGGCAGTAGTACCATTTTCCGCATCTTATGGGTGGAAAAACTGAAGCAGAGAGAAGTTAAGTAATTGGGTTTGTCACACAGTTGTAAGTGTCAGAATCAGGGCTGACCACAAAATGTGCAAGCCAGAGTCCATGCATGTCATTGCTGCATCATCCTGTTTTTTCAGTGTCAGAGTAGCCTTACCAAGTTTTAACTTTTAAATCTAAGAGACTGTTCCCAATATATAGGGTAGGGTCCCTAGGCCTGGCCAGCAATCAGAGCCATCTGTGGTGCGACTGGTGGGTGGGGCCATTTGGGGGGGGTGCCCACTGGCATCCGCTTTGGCTGGAGGCCTGGTGCTGCCTGCTGACCAGCACTTCCCTCCCCCCCAATCAGTGCTGCTGCTGCTGGTTGCTTCTCTCTTCGGGGTCAGACCCTCAACTCAAGAGCTGCCCCGCCCCCCAGTGGTCAGTGCACTTCATAGTGACCTATTGTTCTGCTGTTTGGTCGATTTGCATATTAAGGTTTTATTATATAGGATTTTAAAAAATATATTTTTATTGATCTCAGAGAGGAAAGGAGAGGAAGAGAGAGAGAAACGTCAGTGATGAGAGAGAATCATTGATTGGCTGCCTCCTGCATGCCCCACACTGGGGATTGAGCTTGAAACCTGGGCATATGTCCTGACTAGGAATGGAACCATGACCTCCTGGTTCCTGGGTAGATGCTCAACCACTGAGCTACACTGTCCAGGCAAGAAGTAGTATTTTAATGTCATGTTTTAAATCTTACCAAGTGCCCATTCAGGACTTTAGGATAAAGTATGTTTAAAATACACTGACTTCTACCTGAGTTTGAAACTCAAAGAAATGAAGATGAAACTCAAAGGATTTAGAAAAGGCATAGTAATGGGAATCAGGGTATATTTTCCTAGAGAGAATGTGTTATTTCTATGATTATGGAGAAGAGAAACTCTTCCTGTGTTCTCTTGTCACAGCCACAAGGTTTGAGTCTAGAGGTGGCAGGTAACAGGATGAAGGTAAGAGTTTAAGGAGGCCACCTTTTGATCTAGCTCATGAGTACACTCACAGCACTTTGTCCTTGATCAAAGAATGGATTCTATAGAGTAGAGGGTTTGGGATTTCTGCTTTCTTTTTGTTGCCATTTATTATATTTTGCCTTTGCCCTGATTGATGCTGCTTGATTTCCCTTAGCTCAACAGTGTCCACTTCCTGATTCTTTCATGGTGTTGTGGTTCTAGAATTTAAGTCAGGAACAAAAACCAGAATGACCCTGTATTGCAAGATCCTGTTCCTCATCATTCCTTGATTGCCAGGTAGAGCTCTGACAAATTTGGAGATAAAACTTTATTATCTCGTACTCTTATGGTTGTCCCCAAGTCATTTAATTATTAGACTGGCCACTGGAGATGGGTTTGAGAGAAAGAGACTGTGCTCTTCTTTTATTGTAGTTTATTTCTTTTTTCTATTCTTTTATCACTGGCAGGCTTTTAGACTTCTGAGAGAAGCCTTCACATATGAGCACTCAATGGCTGTTCAGATACTGAAGGAAACTAGTTGAAAATTTGCATGTTGTAGTTATGGTAATTTAGGTTGTAGAATCCAATTCCAGTAGGACCTCCCTAATTTTTGAGAAACATTGATGTGAGGGAGATACATTGATCAGTTGCCTCTGCACTCATTCACACTAGGGATCAAACTAGAAACCTAGGCATGTGTCCAGACTGGGAATCGCACCTGTGACCTTACGGTACAGGGGACAACACTCCAACCAATTGTACCACACTGGCCAAGGCAAAGTTTTGACAAATGTATATACCTGTGTTACTGGAAATAAATGTTTTTGAATGTGTAGTTGATAGAATTTAATAATGGATTAAATATGATATAAAGTGAGAGAGAAATCAGTAATGATTATAGTTTTTTGGCCTGAGCAACCAGGTGAATATAATAATTACAGGGATGGGGAACACTTGGGAAGGACAGGGTTTGGCATGAAAGAGAAATCAAGAATTGGCTTTGCTTTTCTTAAAATTGGGGACATCCAGATGGATGTCTTAATTGAGCAGTTAATTATAAGAGCCTTGAGCTCAGGGGAGAGAAGAGGCTGTAGTCAGTACAGTCATGTGTCACTTAACTATGGGGACACCTTCTGAGAAATGCATTATCAGGCAAGGTTGTTTTGTGAATATTATAAAATGCACTTAAACAAACCTAGTTGTTATAACTTCCAATATACACCAAGGTTATATGGTATTGCTCTTAGGCTGCAAACCTGTACAGCATGTTTCTATACTGAATACTAAGCAATATGTAACACAGTGATGAGTATTTGTGCACCTAAATGTATCTCAACATAGAAAAGATACAGTAGAGATACAGTATAAAAGATAAATGCTTCATCTGTTTAGGGTACATATTATGAATGGAACATGCAGGACTAGAAATTGCTCTGGATTACTCAATGAGTGAGTGTTGAGAGTGTGAATGCATAGGGCTTTACTCTACACTGCTGTAGACTTTAGAAACAGTTCTCCACAAGCATCCCCTCCCTCCTACCGATGGGGTCAGAAATAGAACATTGAAGTTGTCAGTGCTGCTCCCTGAGTAGGATAGGGATGTGGACTGGATTGATTGGAAATATCCAGGATAAACAGTCTGGGTAAGGTGTAGATCACCATAATAGTGACTGTTAGGGAGAGTGAAAGGTGACCTGAGTAGGAATGAGTAATTGAGATGGAAAGACAAAGGATCATAGTGGATTGTCATGGCAATTTAGTTTGGACTATTACATGTTGGAAGAGTGATCTGATAAAAGAACTTGTGTTCATTTAGAAAAAAAGAGGGTGTTTAGTATTGAGAGTGTGTAGAATTGAGAACTCAATATTTTGTCTTTGGAATTTGATTTTGGATCCATTGACCCTGTCTGGCACAAAGGATTTTGTTTGGCATTGAACTGATGGAAAAAATACAATTTATCTATGCATTAAAACCTGAAAATATTCCCAAAGTATAGGGATAGGCTGGCTCCACACTACCAAAGCAAATTTGTACTAAAGTGGCAGTGGCACTTCATACTTGTTAAGGTAACTCCTATGGACCTGTGTCCTTGTATAGGATCCTAGGTCCTCAACAAAGAATTTACAACAATGTACCATCAAGTAGAATTAATTTGCCAACATTTGTGTGTGTGCTTGTGCATGCATGTGTTCACATGTACACTATGATGAACTTAATATTTAGTATATATTTTTTATGACAGTTTTTCTTTCTTTTTTTAAAAAAATATTTTATTGATTTTTTACAGAGAGGAAGGGTGAGAGATAGAGAGTTAGAAACATCGATGAGAGAGAAACACCCATCAGCTGCCTCCTGCACACCTCCTACTGGGGATGTGCTCACAACCAAGGTACATGCCCTTGACCGGAATCGAACCTGGGACCTTTCAGTCTGCAGGCCGACGCTCTATCCACCGAGCCAAACCTGTTAGGGCTATGACAGTTTTTCTTTAAAAATTTTCCCCCCCATCATGATTTCTTAAATGAACCTATGGGGTAAATTGTATCTTTTGGTAGTGTGTAACTCTCTTACTTTATTTTGGTATCAGGTCTTGGTTTATGTATTTTTTAAAATGTATTTTTATTGATTTCATAAAGGAAATGAGAGGGAGAGGGAGAAACATCAATGATGAGAGAGAATCATTGACTGGCTGCCTCCTGCGCACCCCACACTGGTCATCGAGCCTGCAGCCATGCGGGCATGTCCCCTAACTGTGAATCAAACTGTGACCTGGTTCACAGGTCAACACTCAACCTCTGAGCCATGCTAGCTGGGCTTGGTTTATGTATTTTAAAAGTTGATTTTTTAAATGAAATTTAAGGGATTATGTGAAGAAGTTCTACTCTTAAGGTTTAGTTTAGTTTCACACTACCGGTAGTTTTGCAGTTGATTGACTTTAATGCTCAGAGAAGTTAAAATGTGCAATTGATGCATCAAATGTGTTTGTTCTAATTTTGTGGAAAATTTCAACAAAAGAGTCATTGAAATAGTTCACTGCATGACATAAAAATAGTCCAGTGTGCTGAAGGAAAAGCTGTATAAGCATTTTGAATTGAATGCTCAATAGCGATGTTCATATCCTGCATCAGGGCGCGCGCGCGTGTGTGTGTGTGTGTGTGTGTGTGTGTGTGTGTATTTTTTTTGCATGTGCCCTTGTCTGGAATCGAACCCAAGACCCGTTAGTCTGCAGGCCAACACTCTATCCACTAAGCCAAACCGGCTAAGGCTGCATATTTTTTTAAAAGGAATAGGACTGAGTTTATGAAATGGAGGCAGTAAAATTACTATAGGCTGTCAATGTCAATATATGTTTATTTTATTTTTCACCGTAATAGTGATATTTTTAGACAGCTTTGCTAATAAACTTTCTTTGGTAAGATTTTCTTTGGTAAATCTGATCTGTTAACATTTTTTCCCGGTGTTATTAATCCCAGTGTTTTTATTTTTAAAATACTTTTAAAATAACAAAACACTTAAATATGACTTTAATACCTCAAAAACAACAAAAAAGATTGACTTTATTACAAGGAAGTTATCACTTTAAAAGTTGATACTTTGCCTATGTCCAAAAGAGTTTGTCAGCTTTAGAATTTAAAATAACACTATGTTGACTAATTTAGGGATATAAATAGAACAGAGATAGTCTTAGAGGAGTAAAAAGTACATGTTACCAGGAATTTAGGAGGAGTTACAATTGGACACTGGACTTGGTTCTGAGTTTACTGGAAGCTTAAGGTAAAAAAGGAAAGCATTTTGGCGCACATAATATTTTTTGGCTAATTAATTTGCAGGGACTTTTCTTAGAATTTAATTCAGAGGATTTTTATTATGAAAAAAATATGAATGACATTTGAGATAGAGTCTTCACCTACAAAAGACTCAGACTGTTAAATTGGATAATGCTTATCTATACTAATAAAAGGGTAATATGCTAATTAGACAGGATCTACTGAACATCTTCCCGATGTCCTACTTCCTTCCCGAAAAAGCCACAGTGGTGGGAGCTGAGGCAGAGGTGGTTAGGGGCAATTAGGCCAGCAGGGTAGCAAGCAGTTAGGGGTGCTATCAGGCCAGCAGGGGAGGGCAGTTAGGTGGTGATCAGGCAGGCAGGCAGGTGAGTGGTTAGCAGCCAGCAGTCCCAGATTGTGAGGGGAATGTCCAACTGCTGGATTAGGCCCCATCCTGTGGCAGTCAGACATTCCCTGAGGGGTCTCAGATTGGAGAGGGTGCAGGCCGGGCTGAAGGACACCTCCCCCACCCCCTGCATGAATTTCATGCACTGGGCCTCTAGGGTCACTATAATATATAATCTTTCTAAAGACCCTTTATGAGAGAATATGGCCCAGGGACCTAATTTTCTGATTATCTAATTTAAATCAAGGGTACAACTTATTTAGAAAAATGAAAACTTAACATAAATCATCAAGTTCTGTGTTGTTCAGAAGCCACATCCAGCAATTTACATCTAAATTTAAATTAATTTTATTTAAAATAAATTAAAAATTCAGTTCCTCAGGCACATCAGCCACATATCAAGTGCTCACTAGCCACATGTAGCTAGAGACTACCCTATTGGACAGTGCAAATGTGGAACAGTTCCATCATCGAGAATATTTTATTGGATAGTGTTGTTTAGCTATTTCTCTAAAACTGGCTGATTTCAGAATCACTAGGGCCCTTTGCAAATACAGAGAAATTGTTGATTTTTGTAAGTCTGGAATGGTGCTGGCAAATCTGTCATTTTAGAAGTTTCCTAATTGCTTAAAATCATCAAGCCAGGTTTTAGAACTATCATATTTATGATTCTTTCTCAAGTATCTGTCTGAAGTAAAGTTTTTGCAGATGCTGGATAATTCCTATTGTACTGCAGACATGTTTATTGAGTAAAATTTGAATTGAATTTTCTTCCTTTGGTTGTTTTGTAGTGTGTATGTGTGTGTGTGAAAGTGAGAACGATGTATTTAATCTATGTCACATATAAAGCTGTCAAATTAATATAAGTATTTTAATAGCTTCATTCAATTGCTTTAAAAAAATAGGTTTGTTGTCTTCATTGAAGCAAGGACTATTGGGCAGTAGGTCACTTCTCAAGTATTTGCAGTGTTATACTTCCAGGCAGCATCTCTGGATCTACTGCTTTTTTTCTCTGAAGAATGCCTCCTTACTCCAATTTTTATACTGCCACTGCATTTGTGGCATCCTTTGCCAAGGTCCATAGCTCCCAAACTGCACTTTTGGAGTCTATAAGGTGCGGGAGCCCCTTACATGTCCCGCGTGGTTCAGGGTTCGAGTTCTGGAGGAGGCCGCACGCAAAATGAAGAGAGAGAGACTAGAAGAAAATTAATTTAGAATAATGGAGACCAGGCGTGGCATCTTTCCACTAGTGGGTAAGATTGCCCACCACACCGGCCTTGCTCAACTCTTTTATTAAGGCAAAGGGGAAAACAATCACATCCTTAACCTAAGGGCATGAAACTCCAACAACAAAGAGGCAACAATAATTTACATATCAGAAACAGAGGTGGAGGGCTACTTTAACTATCAAAGTCTCCATCTAAACGATGGGTGAATAGCCCCCCCACTATTCAGGGGAATTAAGGTCGACTAGCCTTCAGGCACATTTCTCTACTGAGTGACAATGACTGGTCTCCGGCAATAAGGTACTTGCCGAGAACTCACAGGTGTGCCAAGAGAAGCTTAAAAATTTTGAGAGAAACACAGCAACATCTGTTGGAAATCACACAAACTTCTAGCTCGAGGTTGTTCATTTTCAAAATTGGGTTGCTACATTCCTTTTAATGATACTATTTTTTACAAAGCAGAGTTTTTAGAAGTTGCTATGACAAAATGCAAGTACTATGTGAAAATCTATATGGAATAGACAAAGAGGAAGGCAGTGTCCAATTTGATCTTAAGGTTTGAGGAGTTGTGCAAGTGCCCAACACAGGTGCTAAGTTATTAGGACATACATCTTTCTTAAGTTGTTTGGACCTGATTACTTAGTAAACAAAATGATTAGGTATGTCTTTTGGCCTATGAAAAACTTACTGACACACTATAGGTCTTGTAAACCCAGAAAGTTTGGAAATCTCTGGTGTAGGCTTTTGTGATAGTCCTTAAAACTTTCCTAGCCTCTTCTAGTCCTTTGTCTATTTTATTGCCATCATTATCCTTTTGATATGAACTTTCCAGATTCCCCCTTTGTTTATAGGATACTGTTAATATAGTAATTTTAATCTTTTAAATCTATATTCTTTTACTTAACACCATTCCTAAGTTTCCAAAATCTTGTTTCCCTGAAACATTATGTTTCTTCTCTATCTCCTTCCAAAAATAATTAAATGCAAAGAGAATGTAGTAATAGTCTATCTCAAAGTAAGTTAATTGAAATGGAATTGATTCATGTAGTAACTGAGTTCAGAAATGAGTTTAATGGTTCTGCTTTAATTTGAAAAGTACTCTGATTTACAAAATAATCTTCTAAATATTGGTTTCTTTATTTTTTAAATTTTATATTGAAATTATTTTATGATTACAGAAGAGTTGCAAAGATAGTATAGAAGTGGAACTGCTGGGTCATATGATTTCTTTTTGAGGAACTGCCAAATAAAAATCCTTTTCCAAAGTGGCTGCATCATTTTATTTTCTTTTTTAAAGAGTAAGCCTTTTTTTTTATGTAAAGAGCACATTAGAAACCTGTAGCTTTTATTATTTTTAATTTTTAACTTTTCAATATATTTTTATTGATTTTTAGAGAGGAAGGGAGAGGAAGAGAGAGATAGAAACATCAAAGATGAGAGAGAATCATTGATCAGCTGCCTCCTGCATGCCCCCACACTGGGGATCAAACCTGCAACCCAGGCTTGTACCCTTGACAGGAATTGAACCCAAGACCCTTCAGTCCACAGGCCGACACTCTCTCCATTGAGCCAAACTGGCTAGGGCGGCTGCATCATTTTATATTCCCACTAGCAATATATGAGGGCTCCAAATTTCTTCACATTCTCACCAGCACACCTTATTATCTGTTTTATTTTAGCCATTCTAGTGGTATAAAGTGGTATATTCTTGTGGTTTTGATTTGCATTTCTCCAGTTGCTGGGTGCTGTTTAGCCACAATCTTTTCATTTTTTTTAAAAATGTGTTTATTGGCCATTTGTATTTTTTTTCCTGAGAAATGTGTATTCTGATCCTGTGCACATTTTAATTGGGTTATTTATATCTTTAGCATTGCTTCATAAGTTTTTAGAATATATTTTAGACATTAGACACATCAGATATGTGATTTACAAATAATTTCTTTAATTCAGTGAGTTGTCTTTTCACTTTCTTGGTGGTGTCTTTTGGTACCCAAAGTTTTAAATTTCATGAAGTCTCTGTTTTGAGTTAATTTTTGTTATGGTATAGGGAAGGGGGTCCAACTTCACATTTTTGCATGTGAATATCCAGTTATTCTAGCACTGTTTATTGAGTCTGGGTATATTTTTCCTGTTTCTTTTTGCACAAATGAGCAGATATATGTATTTTTCCCTTATTCTCTTTTACATAAAGGGGTAGGAATATACTATTGGTACTCTGTTTCACTTTGCTTTTCATTTAGCAATAAATGTTGGAAGCCATTCATATCATTTTGTAGATATGATTCTCCATCCAATAGTGATATGTTGTTATTACTTAAAGTTCATAGTTTACATTAGGGTTCACTCTTTATGTTGTGCACCTATGGGTTTTAACAAATATATAATGACATGATTCCATAACAGCATCATACAGGATAGTTTCACTGCCCTAAAAATCTCCTGTATTACACCTATTCATTTATTTCTCCCTTTTCTTGAGTTCTGCCAACCACTGAACTTTCTATTGTCCCAGTAGTTTTGCCTTTTCCAGAAAGTCATATAGTTGGAATTATACAATACATAGCCATTTAATTAATTAATTAATTAATTTTATAAATAATTTTAACTTTTTATTTATACATATATCGTGGCATGAATATACTCCATTGTTTGATTATTAGTTTAATGTTGTCCATCATACTATACGCACTGTATGGGTAATAACTGGGTCTATGTTGTTCACCTCTGAATATTCATTGCCTAGTACAGTGACTCACACTTAGTAGATGCATAATAAATATTTTTGAAGTCATAGCTACATTTCAGTGCTTATTATATTTTAAAGAAACCCATTTATGTACATGTCTGTGTCTCCTACTAGCCTGGTAGCATTTTGTAACAACCCCATCAAGTAGGAAATAATGGGAGGATAAGGACACATATGTAATACCTTAATCAATATAGAAATTAAAATAAAATGTATGTCAAGCACCATAAGGGCCAACCTTTAGAGTTAATGAACTTCCTAAGTAGTTACTATGAGTCTGTCTGTGTGACATACTAGATTCAGTAGAGCATCTTCAAAGATACATATATTGCTCACTTTAAGATTATAATGCACTCAGGCAAGTTGGCCTGTCCCAAATTTAATGTTTTTTCATCAACAAATATTCGAATGTATATAGCCATTTTAGATTGGGTTCTTTCACTTAGCAATATCCATTGAAAGTTCCTCCATCCTAACTAATAAAAGCGTAATATTAAAATTAACCGTTTCTTCGGGATGCCTAAGCCACGCCCACCAGCCAATCAGAGTGACTATATGCAAATTAACCCAGCCAACATGGAGGCCGGCACTCAGGGACCTGAGTAAACAGGCAGCATTTGTTGCAGCAGGAGTGAAACTGTTTGCCGGCCGCCTTGGCTTCTCTCCGCTTCAGGGAACATCATATTTGCAACAAATGTTTCAATCCTAGGAGCTGAAGCAAACAGCAGGCCGGGCCTGACTTCTAATTAAACATTGTTTCATTATAGAAGCCAGAGCTGAAGCAGAGAGGAGGTTTCGTTACTAGGCCCTGGCTTAAAGGAACAGTGTATCAATTATAGAAGATAAACAAACCCCAGAAACCTGCATCCAGCCAGCCTTGCTGGGACATTGGGTCAATGGGAGCTGTGGGCAGACTGAAATTCTGAAAACAGCCATCAGCCATCACCCATGCTGGCCACACCCCAATGGGGTGAAGGATGTTACTGGGGAGCTTGGCCAGCCTGCAAACAGCCATCAGCCCCTCACCCATGCTGGCCACACCCCAGTGGGTGAGGGATGTTACTGGGGGGCTTGGCCACCCTGCAAACAGCCATCAGCCGGTCACCCCAATGGGGTGAGGGACGCCACTGGGGGTCTTGGCCAGCTTGCAAACAGCCATCAGCCCCTAACCCAGGCTGGCCAGGTACCCCAATAGGGACCCAAAACCTGAAGGGACTGTGGGCAGCCTGAAAATGGCCCTCAGCCCATCACCCAGGCTGGCCACAGCCCAATGGGGTGAGGATCCACACTGGGGGTCTTGGCCAGCCTGCAAACAGCCATCAGCCCCTCACCCAGGCTGACCAGGCACACCAGCAGGTTGACATCCCCAGAGGGGTCCCAGACTGCAAGAGGGCACAGGTTGGGCTGAGGGACCTCCCGAGTGCACAAATTTTTGTGCACCGGGCCCCTAGTTTCTTTATAACACTTGAGTAGTATTACATTGTATGCATAAGCCACAGTTTGTTTGTCCATTCATCTATTGAAGGACATCTTTGTTGCTTTCAAGTTTTTTTGTTTGTTGTTGTTTTGTTTGTTAATCCTTATCTCATTGATCTCTAGAGAGAGTGGAAGGGATGGGGGGAGACAGGGAAATATCAATGTGAAGAGAGACATCATTTGTTTGCTTCCTGCATGTGCTCCAACATGGGTGAGGGGACGGAGCCCACAACCCAGTTGCATGCCCTTGGTTGGGAATTGAACCCATGACCCTACAATCGTGGGCCAACACTCCAACCACTGAGACAAACTGGCCTGGGTGCTTCCAAGTTTTGGTAGTTATGAAAGAAGCTGCTATAAGCATTCGTGTACAGGTTTTTGTGTGGGACATAGATTTCAGCTCATTTGAATAATACCAAGGATCACAATTACTGTATTATATGGTAAGCATATGATTAGTTTTGTAAGAAACTGTTAAACTATCTTCCAAAATGCCTGTATCATTTTGCATTCCTATCAGCAATGAATGAGAGTTCTTTTTGCTCCATATTCTCACCTGAATTTGATGTTGTCAGCGCTTTGAATTTTCACCGTTCTAGTAGCTATGTAGTGGTATCTCATTTTAATTTGTGATTCCCTAGTAACATGATTTTGAGCATCTTTTCATATACATATTTGCCATCTATATCTCTTCTTTGGTGAAATGTCCAGATCACTTTCCCAATTTTTTAAATTGGATTGTTATTTTCTTATTGTTGAGTTTTAACAGTTCTTTGTATATTTAGGATAACAGTCCTTTACAGATATATGTTTTGCAAATATTTTCTCCCAATTTGTGGCTGTCTTTTCATTCTCTTAGCATCTTGTACAGAGCATAAGTTTGTAATTTTAATGAAGTCTGACTTACCAACCTTTTTTCTTTCATGGAGTATGCTTTTGGTGTTATGAAAGCTATAAGGTCTTTGTCTAGATTCATTCCAGTACAGTTTGTTGAAAAGGCTGGCCAGTGTGGCTCAGTTGGTTAAGCATCCTCTGATGCACTGAGAGGTCCACGTTTTTAAACTGGTCTATATAGGAAACATAGGAACATCTAATGGACTTTGTAAAACACCATAGTACAAATTAGACTTATGATTAATATCACTGGATGACAGAAGGAACAGTAGCAGATAATTCAAAGTTATAAGAAAAAAATTGTTTTGAATCTAGGATTCTCTATCCATCCAAGCTTTAAAACTAAACACTCTGCAGATTCTTTAACTTTTTCAGCTTAAAATACACTTTCTATATTGTACTCTGATACTGAGGCTGTGCAAAGTATATTTCTCAGACTATATTAGGTGGCTTGCTGTTGGTTTCTGCCAGTAGGAGACAGGCAAGAAGAGAGGAGGAAAGGAACTTACTACCTGTTTTATATCATACTAGAGGCCCAGTGCTTGCCTCTTGCCTGACTGATTACCCCTAACCATTTCCCTGCCAGCTTGATTGATGCCTAGCCGCTCCCCTGCTGGCCTGATTACCTCTAACTGCCCTCCCCTGCTGGTCTGATTGCCCACAACTGCCATTCCCTGCCCGCCATGTTGTGGTGGCCATCTTTGACCACATGGGGGCGGCCATCTTGTGTGTTGGAGTGATGGTTAATTTGCGTATTACTCTTTTATTAGATAGGAAGTTTTCCTTAGATGATCCTTTGTTGTACACGTTTAAGAGGAGGATGATTGTACAAAGCTGTTTGGAAGTTCTGTGCATATACTAGTACAAGGGGTAGTTGCTAACATTATTTGAGAATTTTCTGAATGGCAGGCTGAGCTAAGCATTCTTCTTACATTATCTTAAGTGATTTTTACATTGGTTATATGAGGTTTTCTAATTTCACATATGAGGAACCTTGAGGCTTAGATGTTATAACCAGAAAAGCGGGAACCAGATTCAAACATGGATCTGTCTGCCTTCCTGATTCTTTCATTCATCATATTCTCTTTCCCACCTCCCTCCCAGTAAATGCTTCACAAATACCAGGAAATCTCCTGAGAACTTTAAAATCAGGTAGCAGCAAGATAGACAACATAATTATTCAAACACACTATTGAAGCAATTACAGTAATGTGCTGAGAAAAAATGATGAAAATGATTTTTGAGGAAGGCTGGGGAATGGTTTAAGTGGATGTATTTTTTTTTATTTTTTACTAACTTCAGTTTCAGGGAGCTAAGTACATAACTTGGAAATACTAATATTTATGTGAGTGACATGTGAGTTTTATAACAGATACAGAAAAAAAAGTAGTAGTAAATTACATGCTAAATTGAAGGAAGTAGTATGGGTGATCCTATAAAATAATAAGGAAAGTGGAAAGTATTATTTGGGGATATATTTGTGTGGGTGTATACAGGCCATGTAAGGTCACTCATCTAAAGTCTGTCAAATGGTGAGGCCTGTCAGTTGAAGTGGTGCTGTCCCTAAATACTGACATATAGGTTTTAGAAATACCTGTCAGTGAAAGTCCATATGCATTACCAGTTAAATATTTTTAACCAAAAGCAATCATTGTGACTGTATTTTAAAGATGGTAAGAAGCCCTAGCCAGTTTGGCTCAGTGGCTAGAGTGTCATCCTGCGGACTGAAGGTCCCAGGTTCAATTCCAGCCAAGGGCACATGCCCAGTTGCCGGCTTGATCCCCAATAGAGGGCGTACAGGAGGCAGCCAATCAATGATTCCTTCTCATCATTAATGTTTCTCTCTCTTTCCCTCTCTCTTCCTATCCAAAATCAGTAAAAATATATTTTAAAAAAAGATGGTAAGAAGATGCAAAATATAATTTAATTTAAGTATTTTTATTTAAGTGACAAAGATTTATATCTTTTATTAGAACTATCCTTTCATTTTTACAAAAAGAAATATATCCCATATATGTGTACTTGCATAATTTGTCTTGTAAATTATTTTTCTTGTTGAATTAATTATTATAGCTTGCTAATTAACTCTTGTGAAATAAGCATAAAGGAGTATAATTAACAGGAGCTACAGCAGTGTTAGTACAATAGGAGGCAGATATGCCTACTGAAGGATAAAAATAATTACTTGAGAAATAGTAAAGTTAGAGTATTTCTGTGATAAAACAATTTCTAACCTTTTGTTTCAATATTCACAGCATTCCACCATGACATGTTCAGTTATGGCTAAGAGCCCTTTTCCCTAAAAAGAATAACCTTGTTATTTAGTCAAGTGCCTATTCACATTAGCTTCAGGGTTAATATTTTGAGCTTTTTCTCATTATAGGCATATCCTGGATTCTGTGGCGAGAGGAATATGTTGTACTTTTTGTGTTCTAAGGACTTACGGTTCTTTATTTTTAAGTTAGGAAAAGTGCAGAGGCTTAAATATTACTAAGTTTGGAAGTGTAACTGTCTTTTATCTTTAGAAACATTGATTTCATATAAATGAAAACTAGTAGGACATAAAAAGGTTTGTGTCTCAGCACTTTGCAGTGTAAGCTTCTACAAGACAGCAACTGTTTTATTGTTATGTATATGTGTGTGTTTAATTTACTAAATTTTCTAGAATGTTGAGTAGGTACTATATAGACATACCCACAAATTCTAGTGGCTTAACCTAATCAAAGTTTATTTCTTCCTCACTCCTCAGTCTAGGGAGAGTATTCCAGGTTGACTGTCTTTCCATGTGGTCATTCAGGGGCCCAGACACTCTTTATATTATGACTGTGCCTTCTGCATTCTAGAATCCATTCCATGCAACTGCTGTGGAGAAGGCATACTCATTTATTATCCATTTTATTCTGGAAGTGGCACAGGTCACTTCTCACATTCCAGTGGTAAGGAGTATCATATGGTTCCATCTCAATGCATACATACATGGTGGCACTGGTGGTGGTTGGGTGGAGTGGGGATAAGGGACTTCTTGCTATACCTCCTAAGATTAATAACATTATGCTTTGGACAGGGAGCATGAATCTTTGGTGGTCAGTTTAATTCTCTACTAAAAAATATTACTTCTTCCTGTATACACACACACACACACACACACACAAATAATACTGTTCAGTTGGTAATATTAGCTACCTCTAGATTGTTAGAAGATAGGAGGCAAGTGATTCCTTGTCACAAATTATTTACTCTATTCCTGAATTTCTCATTTCATTTTAAACCACCAAATATTTAACCAGTTAGAGTCATTTAACCTTACAGTCATTGAACCATAGTGTTTCAGAACTAGCTGAGATTTTAGTGCAGTCTCTTCATTTGATAAATTACAGAATAGACTCAGAAAAATGGAGAGACATTCCTAAAGTCATTTAGGGTCAGAACTAGGGAAAACTCGTTTTCTAACCTCCACTCTAGTACTATGTCATCTCGGAAGCATCTTTTTTTTTTTTTTTTTTTTTTTTTTTTACAAATTCTTATCCCCTAAATTAATACAGATTGCTTCCCCAGATTTCTTTCCTTTCAGTAACCTCCTAAGATACCCTGGTGGGGGTGAGGGTGGGGTAGGGGAGATTTTAATTGTCATAGAAAAGAATGAGTGATCGGAAGAGCATTTGTCATTAGAGCATTTGTGATTTTGTGTGCTGTAATGGAGCACCACGTTGATTTTGCATACCCAAGGAAGAATGGCCCTGGAATTGGAGGGGCTGCAAATAAAGGGGGGAAGGATGCCCTAAGTCAAGTGGGGCCTATTTTACAATTTTGCCTAGGGCCTGCAGAGACTTTGGGAAGCATTTATATGAAGACAAAAAACACACCCTTCAAATTTCTATTGTTTTAGGAAACAAACTAATTCAACTGTTTGAGAGTTTTTTAAATTCAGTGAAGTCTAAAAATTAAATTATTAAACTCTTTGTTCATACTCAATTCCAAAGTATTGTTTCACTTTAACTTCCTCCACAACACATTCAGATAACTCACCAGTAGTGGGCATGCAGGGGGCAGCCAATCGACGCGTTCTCTCACATTGATGTTTCTGTCTTTCCCTCTGTCTTCTACTCTGCCTAAAAATCAGTGGGAAAGTATCCTCAGGTGAGGAGTAAGCCTTCTTCCCTCCCCCCACATCAGTAAAAATATTAAAATTTAAAAATAAATATACTGGAACCAAATGTCACATTACTTTGATTTAACATAACTTAAATTACATTTAATCTTTTTCTTGTTTGGCAGGCAGCCGGATAAATTGGTGGTAGTTTGGACAAGAAGAAGCCGAAGGAAGTCTTCTAAGGTTAGTCTGTTTCTACATTTCTCACCTAAATATTGAATTCAATTTTAAGTTAAATTATTAAGCTTTTCTGACCCTACCATTGAATATTTTAAAGCATTATTAGGTATTTTGGGTTATTTCTAGTCTACTAAAATGATTGACCAGTCATTGTAATCTTGTTTTAAAGTTCTTAAAATGGAAGCCAGATACCTGAGCGTTGATCTTGGATTTGATAAGTAGTTATCTAACTTCCCTGTACTAGGGTATCATGAATTAAAATAGGCACCACTTATAAAATGTACATAGGAATAATTTATTCAGATTCCAAGAGGATGAGGTTGGGGCACACATAAGGAATGATGAGTTATCTGAGTCCATTGCTGAGTTGAAGATGAGAAGGGTTTGTTTTTTTTCAAATGCTTATGTTTTTTGGACTGATAGCTTTATGGAGAGTAGAATAGAATTTTAAAATGTTCAATAGCAATTGCACAGATTTTTATTAAGGGTATCTTTTCAAATTTTATTCTTATTGAGCTAAAATTTCCATACAGTGTAACACACAGATGTTAATTATATGACGTAGTGAGTTTTGATTGATATATACTTGTGTAATTACCATTCTTATCAAGATACAGACTATTTCCACTATTTCCATCAGTATGTTTCTGAGTGTATTCATGCAATTTTGTATATTGGTAGTTTTTTATTCCTGAGAAGTATTTCATTATGTAAATGATACTGCAGTGTAATCTATACTTATAAAAGCATAATATGCTAATTAAGATGTCCTTCCAGACGAAGCCAGGGCTACAAGGGTCAAGGCAGAGGCAGCTGCTGTGGCAGGCGGGGACCAACCTCCTTGCATGAATTTCATGCATTGGGCCTCTAGTTATTTATACTATCCCTGTTGATGAACATTTGCTTCATTTCCAGTAAATATTGCAAATATTACCTACTAGGGGCCCGGTGCACAAAAATTTGTGCACTCGGGGTGGAGGGAGTCCCTCAGCCCGGCCTGTGCCCTCTCACAGTCTGGGACCCCTCAGTGGATATCCTATGATGGCCCCAGTCTGCCAGGCGCCTTCTGTGTGTGTGTATGTGTGTGTGTGTGTGTGTGTCACCACTGGGGACCTGCCCCCAGCCGCATCTGAGGCTCGGAGCAGTCCTCCTGTGTGTGTCTACCTGCTGGGGGCCTGCCCCCAGGCACACCGTGGAGGCTTGGAGCAGGCACCCCCTCTATGATGATCTCTCAGACTCTTGCCCTCCCCTGCATGTTGTTCTCTTTTTTGGGCTGTGGCCAGGGCTGGGTGCGGCCTGCCTCCCAAGCTTGCCTACTGCCCATCTTCCTCCAGCCACCAGAAAGCAGGGAAAACCCTGCCTCGTGGTCAGGCCAGCC
>PVJC01023984.1:0-25888 GCA_004026665.1 Murina feae | reverse complement strand
TATTCGCCAATGATATTACCGACAAGGGTTTAATATCCAACATTTACAGGGAACTCATACAACTTAACAAAAGAAAGATAAACAATCCTATCAAAAAATGGGCAATGGACCTAAATAGACACTTTTCAAAAGAAGACATACAGAAGGCAGAAAGACATATGAAAACATGCTCAAAGTCACTAATTATACGAGAGATGCAGATCAAAACAACAATGTGGTATCATCTCACACCTGCCAGAATGGCTGCCATCAACAAAACAACAAAGGACAAGTGCTGGAGAGGATGTGGAGAAAAAGGAACCCTCTGCACTGCTGGTGGGAATGCAGACTGGTGCAGCCACTATGGAAGACAGTTTGGAGTTTTCTCAAAAAATTAAAAATGGAACTCCCATTTGACCCTGTGATCCCACTCCTGGGAATATATCCCAAGAAACCAGAAACACCAGTCAGAAAGGACATATGCATCCCTATGTTCATAGCAGCACAATTCACCATAGCTAAGATTTGGAAACAGCCTAAGTGCCCATCAGCAGATGAATGGATTAGAAAACTGTGGCATATCTACACAATGGAATACTATGCTGCTGTAAAAAAGAAGGAATTCTTACCATTTGCAGCAGCAAATGGAGATGGAACTGGAGAGCATTATGCTAAGTGACATAAGCCAGTCAATGAAAGAAAACTACCACATGACCTCACTTATTTATGGATAATAAAGACCATTACAAAATGATAAACATAAACAAATACAGAGACAGAGCAGCTCTGAACAGACTATCATCCTACAGCTGGAAGGCTGGGGATGGTTGGGGGGGAGTTGGGAGATCAACTGAAGGACTTGCATGCATGCATAGGAGAATAATCAGTGGACACGGGAAACTGGGGGTTAGGGAGGAGGGGGGAAGGGCAAGGGGAAAAATGGAGATCTATCTATCATTTGTTGTAATACTTATCTATCATTTGTTGTAATACTTTAAGCAATAAAAAATAAATAAATAAAAATAAAAAGGAAAAAATTAGACCATGAAAATAATTGTTACATTGAAGTCATTTGTATATGGCACTCACTATATGATTTTCCTAATTTTCTATAAGTTTAAAATGCTTCATTACAAAGTAAAAAAAAAAATAATAATAAAAAGAGCAGTCAGGGATGATGAAAGTAATACCAATTTTGCTGAAGACAATTGGGATAAAAATAATTTATATAGCTGGTATCACACACCAAAGTAGTCAACAGAAACAAAATTTCTTATGACAAGAATGAGAATGTTGATAAGCATTTGATAAAACTGAATTTCAAGATTTACTTTTCAGTCAGTATGGAGTACAACCAATTTCTCCTTTTTTTTCAATGACTAGCAGTATACAACTGATTATTAAGGCTAAATTTTTAAAATATGATTTGAGAAAAAAATACTTGTTAAACTTTAAAAAACTTCCTTTAAAAGAAATGAGCTGGTGGTGAAAGTTTAAATTAATACCTCCATTCTTGAGAATAATTAACTTAAATTAGAAAGTTAATGAAGTCAATTATAATAATCTAGCATATCACACGCTTTCCCTATTCCCACAGAAATAATATTACATTTGGGTATATTGTCTTTCCTGCATTTTTATGATAGGGGAAAAAAGAGGCCAAAATTGGAAAACTCAACACCCTCCCCCCTCAAAAAAAATTCCCATTGTTTAAAAAAAAAAAAATTCAGTGCAGAGTTTAATTGTGCCTAATCTTTTATATGGAAATGTTACCACTTACAAGAAAAAGAAAAAGTGGTAATCAGATAAAAATATTTTTCTAACTTGAGAAGAGTAAATAATTCTAATTATAAAGAATACTTTGAGGGCACTACTATAATAGAATTTAACAAAGAATAAAAAATATACCTTTTACTAGTTGAGCCAATACAATTAGACCAAATATTTTTTTAGTTTTATAAAATAAAAATGTGTCAAATTTACTTCAAGAGAGTGAAGTTAGAAGTTATATTCAGAATTATACAGTGAATAGAATTTGCTTTGTATTTTACTGATTTGAAGTTAAAAATGACACCTGAAGATGCTGTAACTGAATTTTGTAAGAGAAAAATGTCCCCCTGCATTTCTCTAAGACAAAAGAGGTGATGTCTCTTAACACACTTTTTGCGGGAAACGAGTAAAATCGGATCCACCAAGGAGACTGTCAATGACAGGACATGAGGAAACATACATTGGAACCTCTAGTTGGAACCGGCAAAAATAAAAATGTTTTATGTCGTTGTCATGTGTGTGCCGCTCATAAACTACGCAGTGAAACACGGTACATGTGCAAGTTTTGTAACGTACCCCTGCACAAAGGAAAGTATTTCGAACGCTACCACACAGTGGCGGGAAAATGCCTGCTTACTTAAAATAATACTGTTAAAGAATCAAATCATCTCAGAAAGTTTTAAAACTTCAGGTCACTTTCTTAGATTTGGGGTGAGGAGGGAGTCATGTTTCTGAAGTTTAAATAAGTGCCATGGTGACTGTTGTATAGTCAGAGATGAGAATCAGTGGATTAAGGGATTACATACTCACATGCCAACATTTTCTCTTTAAGGACTCAATTTATTAGGCAAATTTAGGAGAGGTGAAATGTTCTCCCTATAATAGCCCACCATCTAAAATACCCACCATCTTCACCTACAATTTCAGGAAAAATCCAACCAAACAAACATAACATAATCCAACTTTTGAAAAAAACTAATCTGGGCTAAGACCACCAAGTTCTTACAATGCCCTGGCCTTAGAAGTAATATTTCTCAAATGAAAGATAAAAACCAGGCTAAATATGATTCAAGTAACACTCTTGGAATTGCAATAAAATACATTTCAGTAATACCTGATTTAAACATCACTTGTGACATCAAGAGATCATGTAAAGTGCTGATATTGTCCCAGCCTGGTAAAAAGACCAATATTGCACCATCCTGTATGGAAGGGAAATAATCATTACAAATGATCACATTACAAAATACACAAAAATATCTGTGCACTTTAGCCTTCATTAAAATTATACTACCCAAGGAAAATTTTGGTTACTGATTATAAATAATGAATACAAGCTCACTTTTTAAAAATAGAATTTGTAAACCAGATTTTTCATTTGCTTAGTCTTTTCTTCAAATAGGTCAAATATCTAAATCATTTGCCATTTTGAGATTCTCATTCCTGGTGTCAAAAGCAATTTTTTCCGTAAGTTATTTTTATTTATTTATTTTTAAATACCGTATTTTCCGGCGTGTAAGACGACTTTTAACCCAGGAAAATCTCAAAAATCTTCTCAAATAACGAGAAGGCTAGTGAGAGAAGTGACACAACTACCTCCTCTACTTTCTCCCTCTACCGTTTCTACCATTTCAGCAGTTTTGTCTCTACTTTTGAGAAGATTTTCCTGGGTTAAAAAGTCATCTTATACGCCGGAAAATATGGAATATTTTATTGATTTCAGAGAGGGAGAGGGAAAGAGAGATAGAAACATCAATGAAAAAAAATCATTGATCAGCTGCCTCCTGACTCAGTCCACAACCCGGGCATGTGCCTTGACAGGGATCGAACCTGGAATCATATCCAGGACTCATCAGTCCACAGGCTGAACCAAACAGGCTAGGGCATCTATAAGATATTTTTAAAAAGCATTTACGAGGCCCTGGACAGCTAGCCCAGTTGGTTGGAGAGTTGTCCCAATGCACCAAAGTTGCAGGTTTAATACCTGCTCAGGACACATAGAAGAGTCAACCAATGAATGCATAAAGGGTAGAATAACAAATCAATGTTACTCTCTCAAATCAATTTCTTAAAAAAAGCATTATTTATGGTCTTGATCTGAAAATAAAATTAAGTCACTTGAGGAAAACAAAACTAACCTCTTCTTCCAAAACAATGTAGCGAATAAGGGCAGCAATCAAATTCAGATCAACTTTATCATCATCCATCATTTCTATAACATCTACAGTACTTGCAGAATACCTATCAAAGTTAAATAAAATATCATGAAATACCTGATATAGTTTCCTGAGGTTTAACTTTCTATAAAATCTAAAAATTAACTCAACCTTCAAATGAGGGAATGATAGGAGAGAGTTACTGGGGAAACAACAGTGTTTACAATGTATTATTCAGCTGGAAAATGAGATAATAATCTTCTTAAATACGTACAAATTCAAGAAGATAATTCTGCTTTTTGTTTTAGGCAATTCAGTCTCTATGCTCTGACTTCCAAAGAGAATAAACTTACCTTTTCCGCAGTTCCCTTACATAATCCGGCCAGCGTTCTTTATAGGTTGCTTCTTTTTCTTCTTTCTCTTGTCTATTTACATGCCCTTGCATGAAACCCCTCTTAAACTGGGATCTGTGTTCTTTTTGTTCTGGAACATAGCTAAAATGAAAACATTCTTAAGTAGCTTCACTTTTAAAAAACTCTCTGGTTGTAGCTAATATTCAGCTTATATTTAGGATTTTAAAAAAGATTTTAAAGTAATTTCACTATAATTTCCAATGAACACTAGTTAAATATCCATTTATTTGCAAGTATTCATTAACATAAAATCTGACATTTTGGATGAAAATCATTCTTTTCTATCAAAGTATATACAACTCTAGGTCATTTTAAGCAATCAAAATTAGAGTAACTTTCAATTTCAATTTTAAGAATGCTCTAAAAAAAGTTAACATTAAGTCCAAAGTAATAGTTAATGTTGCCTAATAAAAGACTCGTATTTTACATACAGGATTTCAAACCTGAGTACATATAAGAATCCCCTACAGTTTGTAAACTGTAAATTCTGAAATCCCATACCTTGTGATTTGGATTAAAGTCTGGTTGGTTGGGGTCAGCTACCCCAGGAATTTTAATTAGTGCCCCAGGAGATTCAGATAGTGTATAAATGTACAGACACATGCTTCAGAACTATTTATTCTGCTCAAGCTCACAGACGTATCTAATGGCAGAGGCAGAATCAGCATTCAAATCTCGTCTGTCCAGCATTATTCTATGACTCCACCATCCAGCAGTGACTGCTATAAGCAGGGCACATTTGCCTCAGAATCCCAACTATTTACTGTAAATGGGTTCTGAGAGCATGAAGGCAGAGAAAGACAAAGAAAAATGAACTAAACTTTTAACCCCAAATCCCCTCAGAGTTCGCCTAGGGAACAGCTTCTAGAAGGGGAGGTTTGGAGCATTGGTTTTGTTGAGTCAAACAGATTATGGAAGTGATGTCCTTGCTCTGACATTGACTAGAGCTCTGAGACTTTAAACAAGGTGTAACGTTCAGGTCTCTAGTTTCCTTATTTTAAGAGATTAATACTTTGATAACAGTATTGGCATAAGAATAAAAAAAAAAAAAGTGATAAAGTAAAGCACAGTGCCTGACACATAGCAGACACCCCAAAAGTATTAATCCCCTTCCCTATTCAGTACCTGTGACCCAGGATCCCCCTAAGTCTTCCATACATATAGAGGCACCAACTTGAAGTAGGGCAACCTGAGACAGAGATTAGTCCTAGTCAGCAGGATGGACCCACAGTTGGTTCCCTTCCCAGCAATTCCAACAACAGAGGTAATCTTCAACCCCCACCCCAAGGGCCCGATCACACCCTCCATCTCATCTCACCCTACATTCTTCCCTCCTACTTCCCTGTAGTGCAGCTCTTCCACAAATAGATACTATCCTTTTGCACTGAGAGACCCCTGAATTACAGTTCCTTGTATATAACCTGCCTTCTAGACAGCTTAAGCATTCCATCCTTATGTAATTTTAGATTACTGATCCCTGAAACTTTGTTTTCATCATTATTGTCAAGTGCTGACTTTTATTCTCTTAGAAAACAATTGATAAATGTGCTGTGGTAGGAAGCAGAACATAGTGGAAAGTGGAATTGAGGAAGGGCATAAAAATTTATGGACATAAAACCAGAGCATGGAAAACCTATATACTATCTCTCACTTTTAATATGTTCTACCCTCACTGAAATACACACTTCCCTCTTTCTTACTCTGAATTTCACTGCTTTTCTGACTTATCTAGCCTATCTCTGCTACATATAATCTCATTTCCGACACACTCTACTTTCTCACAACAGGTCAATCACACCTCATATTTTAACAGTGTACATGTCTCTTTGCCTCGATGTAAACTGTGAGGTTTCTACCAAATCTTGCCTTGTTTTATTCTCAGAACCCTAAGGCATAGTAAAAGACATAAAGTTTAAAAAAATATCTGTTAAATGCCTACAAAATTCTGCCGATTTTTCTCCACATAAAATCTTTCTCCTCACTTTCCCACTATCCATTTTCTTATTTAACAAACAAGCTGTGGAATCTTGAAAAATCTCAACACAAGTGCTTCTACATCTGTTCCTATACTTATTCAGATGTTTACTAGAGGTCAGGCACTTGTGCTATGCAACTATTTACAGAGATGAAGAGGACAAAATCCTTGACCTTGAACCTTCTGAAATCTACTGAAATGGCAAATATAAAGAGGTGCTTTACATGGTGATAATGTAAGTGTTTTAAGGGACATGATAAAAGTGCTACAGGAGGCTGGATGAGAAAACATCTCATTCTGTGAGAGGATCAGAGACGGTTTAATGGGCAATGAGGCTTGAATTTATTTTTACATCATCAAGAGTTTATAGGAGAGAGAATGGAGAAGGTGGCAAATCAAGCCGAAAAGGAGGAAATAACATATAACAAAGCACAAGTCATGAATGAAAGGCCAATGGCTGGCATGGTAGAGAATGGAAGCAATTGTGAGAGTGAAGATCATGGTGTTAAAAGAGTTAACTATTATGTTAGCACAGGAGAGATAATATGGATCATAAGTAGAAGAAACAAAAATGAGAAGAATGTATGATCAAGGCAAAAGCTCTCAGGGTTTGTGCTAAGGGGTGGGTAAGAGGAGGAATACAGAATAACTTAAAAAGTAATTTGGTTACTAAACAAGTAAAGCAGTTAACTTACCGTAGTTACATAACTCCTTGATAAATATTAGCATTTTTGATTTGTAGCTCAGACAATTGGGTGGAGGATAACATCAATAACCATTATAAGGCATAATAGTTTTGGTGAAAGCATGGTGGGAATGGAATTTAAGATGATTTTGGTTTAAAAAATGTGAGATTCAAAGTATCTGTGGTACTGGAATGCTGCGGAGCAGAGTTAGATAACAAGTTTAGAGTTCAGGAGGAGCTTCAGCTTTGAAGCTCTAGTTCAGAAAGCTGTGAAAATACAGAAGTATGGTCATGCAAATAGGACTGCACACAGGAATCACAACGGACTGAAAAAAGGCTAATGGAGAACCCGAGGGGAAAACCATACTTAACGGGTAGGGAACGAAAGCCCATGAAGAATGTGAAAACCAGGTAGGAGAACAGGAGTGAGGTCCAAGCACTAAAGGCAAAGGCTCCCAAAGTTTGCTGCCCAGGGATCTCGGAAAAATACTGATGCTGATGCCTAGCTGCCAGCCCAGACTGTGTAATATGATTAAGGAATGGTGTGTGATCACAGCATCTGGATTTCAAAAGGCTGAGGGTAACTTAATGGGCAACCAAGTGTAGGAATCCCTGATTTAAGGACTCATTAACAATGTTTTAGGAGGAAGTGGTTAAGGGTGAATTTCTGAATTAAAGTTTAATAGAAAAGGTAGTATGTTAGCATTTTTAAAACTTTTATTTCCTAATATTTACTTACCTTATTTTTTCAATTATATCTTCCAAAAGATACTCCACAACTGGAAAAGTGAAACCAGGTATGTGTATCATTGGACAGTTACCTATTATGGTAAAAAAACAAAAAAACAACACAGAACAAATGTAAGTCTGTATTCAATAACATAAAAATAAGCACTATAGAAAGGACAATGAATCTATTACTTTTTATAACTTCAGAAAATGGTCCTGAGCTTTTACAGCTCTATCCTATTTTCTATAGTTCAATACAAGGCAGCAACCTAGCCTTTTCTCAACACCATTTTACTGCTGCTACACTGTGCATATACCTCACAATTGCTGGAAGCCATTCCAGCATGTCATAATTGCAAGAGTTTCATCAAAAGGTTGATGAACTTGGGGACTCAACATGGGCTGAGTCACGTATGTTGTCACCTGTTGGGAATGGCTGAGGGCATTTCCCCAAAACTTAAAGGGATGCATTAAATTGACTGCTTGCTGCCAGACACCTAAGGGCATTTCAATCTAAATGCTATTGTCTCCTACTAGCCAAACACCTGAACAGCCGTAGGTAAATTCTTCCAATCTGACAATGGATTCTGTACAACCCTACCCTTTAAAGTGTATATCTCCACCATGTCTTAGGACAATTTGTGTTAATAAATAGCAAGGGGTCCTGAGATAAGAACTTAGTTCCTTAAGCTAAGTCTTCTCTGACTCCCTATGACTTTCAAAATTACGTTTTGTCTCTGGACACTTTATTAATTTATGCATAGTGCCTTCTCCAGATTTCTGAACACTTATTGATGCTGGTTCAAGACCACTGGCGTTACACAGTTCTACAAAGTAATGCAGAATACCAAAGGACAACGTATTTTAAATTGCACTTAAAATCCATTAGTGAGAAGTCTATTTCCTCTTCATCATCAGCCAGAATATTGCATTAAGACCCGTTTTATTTAAATCTGTATATGACGCAGTCTTCCGTGGCACCCAGAATTAAGAAAAAAGTAGTTAAAACAAGACCTAATCAAATATTAAACTGTTATTATTTTAGAATTATCAGTTTTAAAAAAAAGGCTCTAGCCGGTTTGGCTCGGTGGATAGAGTGTCAGCCTGCGGACTCAAGGGTCCCTGGTTCAATTCTGGTCAAGAGCATGTACCTTGGTTGTGGGCACATCCCCAGTAGGAGGTGTGCAGCAGAAGGCAGGTGATCGATGTTTCTCTCTCATCAATGTTTCTAACTCTCTATCCCTCTCCCTTCCTCTGTGTAAAAAAATCAATAAAATATATTAAAAAAAAAAAAAAAGATTCTTAGAACTGTTTTCTAAATGTTATTCATATTTTGTACCAAAGAAAACAGTACACCCTGTAAACAATGGTCAACAATGCAGCAGAGGTCAAAGTATCTGAGGTGGTATCATAACTTTGCCTCTGATTTTCATAAATTTGAGTAAGTTACTCAATGTTAGTTCTGGATACTGTATTAAAAAAAAAAAGACAATACACTCGACTGATCTCACAGGCTTTGAGAGTCAATAAGGCTGAATACAAGAACATGTATTAAATATAGCTCTATTCCATTTTAACTCCCTCCTTTTTCCTCTCCTTCCCCAATTAAAAGTAGGATGGGAATAATTTTAAAATAATATATTTTGCAGCTAGTCAAATTTAATTTCAAAACCTCTAACCTTCTGTTAATTAGGCGACGTTGGATAAGCTACTTAACTGTGCTGAGGCTTTCTCATCTTTAAAAATAAAAACAGCACCTACCTCACAAATTATGAGAATTAATAAAGACAAAGTGCCTTATGTACTACCTAGCACATTGACTAGTAATCACTAATATTATTGTCATTGGCAAATTGCCACCCTAGCCTGTGAAAAGTACATAAAAGCCACAAAAGAATCATAAAATGTTAATAAAATTATTCAGATTGTGGTTTGACTTTATTGATGCCACCTTAATTATCTGGTAGATACCCAAAGTAATAATCATAAATTTTACTCACCAAAATATTCTGAAAATTTCTCAGCATTCAATGTTGCACTCATCAATATTACTTTCAGGTCAGGTCGATAATTGAGAAGGTCTTTAATTACAGTCATTAAAACGTCTGACTGCAGATTTCTCTCATGGATTTCATCAAGCACAATATGACTAACGCTGGACAAATGCCTGAAGCAGAAGTGTGGTGAAGTATTTAACTCAGTATAACAATTAGTAACAACCTGTTTAATAATTACATCTTTTATAGGATTTAATTAAATGTCCTGAATTGAAATATACTCACGGGTCTGACTGAAGCCACTGAAGGATGATTCCTGTTGTACAGTATAAGATAGAACCCTGTTTCCTTGGCAACCGGCTGTGAATAAATGACACAAGTTAACAATTCTTGGTTTTCTTTACTAGTACATTACTGAGTACCACAAACATCTAAAAGAAAACCTTCCATTTTAAAAAGGTTTATAGTTTTAATGAAAAACTTCAACTTAATTTTGTAGTTATAGGAATGCCGACCAGGCTAGGGTAATGAGAAATACTACACTACATCCAAGTTCATTATACATTGTTTCTGTTGTCATGATAACAATGCTAATATTTTTTAAAGGCATAAATAATCATTGACATTCAGAAAATAACTCATTACTTTGGGCCTAAACTTCTATTCAGTGATTAGAAAGTCAGTTGATTAAAAAAAATAAATGGAATCTTCATCTCCAGGAGGAAAACTAAAAAAAAAAAAAAAAAAATACAATGAAGTGAGATAAGGGGTTACAGATACCAAAATCAATAAGGTAGGTCAGGGGCTGGGTGTGGTATCAAAATATAGGACACTAACTGCTTTCAGGGGAGCAATGATCTACTAATGTATGTCCAGGAAATAAGTTATTTTTCAAATCATTCCATAATATAAAAGACATTAAAATGGTAATCCAAGTATCAAATTGGGTTATAAAAATGACTGAGGGTTGCAAGCCTCCTATGTTTCAGTTACTTTAAATGTTAATTCTAATAGTTATAATGGGCATACAGATGGAGAAAAATCTTTTCTTTTTTAATCTCTAGCTTCAAATTTTAACTAAAATATACCTATAAACAAGTGAACATTCTTTACCTCTGGAGACGAATTTGGTATCCAGTACTATTACCATTGCCACAAATTTCTGCCCTTTCTGCAGCCACTCTCTCTGCAACCTTTAATTAAAATAAAATACAGTTACAAAGAAAAGAGATTTTCCTTTAATACAAATATCCTAACCATCCATGAAAATCTGAGACTGTTATATTTACTCGCCTCTTATATTTACTTTCATTTTCTCTTAAGCTCTCCAAGGCCAAATTTCTTTCTTCACTATTTTCAAAGTGCCTTTCTACAGCCATCCTCTCATTATTTCTTCCCTTTCTTTTTGTCTTTTCTAAAAGAGTAGGAAATCCTGTTCTAAACTTATATTAACACTAGAGACCCAGTGCAAGAAATTCGTGCATGAGTAGGGTCCCTAGGCCTGGCCAGCGATCAGGGCCAATCTGTGGGGTGATTGGAGACCCCCACTGGCACCCGCCTTGCCTAGCCTGGGGCCTGAGGGTTGGGAGCAGATCCTGCACTGAATGTCTGCCCTCTAGTGCTCAGTGAGCATCATAGTGACCAGTCATCCCACTGGTCATTCTGCCATTTGGTCGATGTGCATATTAGCTTTTATTATATATGATGTATTGACTCTCAAATTCCATGCAAGTTTTATATTTGGTTGTTTCTTTTGGTTATACACTGTTGGTTCTTTCTTTTTTAAAAAAGTGTACTTATAATTTTTTAAAATGTTTTTAGTGATTTCAGAGAGGGAGGAAGAGACAGAAACATCAATGATGAGAGAGAATAATGATCAGCTGCCTCCTGCACACCCCCTACCTGTGATCAAGCCCAAAACTCGGGCATATGCCCTGATTGGGAATCAAACTATAACCTCCTGGTTCATGGGTCAATGCCCAACCACTGAGCCACTGAGCCACACTGGCCAGGTGAGACTGATGTTTCTTAATTCCTAGTTCTTCATTGTGTTTTAAAAGTTATGGTGCCAAAGGTAAACTCTGGATAGAGGAAATGCTATTATAATCATACTGATTTATGTAACTAAAAATAATCAACAATCATCTTGTAAAAGAACAGTGATGACTGAGGTTAGAAACAGAAAATGACATGATTACTTTTAAAGAAATACTTCAGAGGTAAAACTTCTAATCAGTGTATCTGGTACACATCATTATTTCACTTTTCACTACTTATACTGTCCATTCAAAAACAACAGATCTTGGGGTGGGGGGTGGGGAGAGCTATTATCAATTCTACCCTAAAGGAAAACGGAAAGTGAAGTAAGAGATAACTTACAGAAATGGCACTAATTCTTCTTGGCTGGGTACAAACTATCCTGCATGCAGATCCTTTTCCTCTTTCGATGTAATTATCCAAAATGAACTGAGTAACTTGAGTGGTTTTTCCACAACCGGTTTCACCACTTATTACTGTCACCTGATGATTATCAATCATATTTACCAATTCCTATTTCAAAAAGAAAAATAAGTGAAGGGCATCACATGTTAAGTCTGAAAAGACAGTTATTGAAATTCTACCAAACTGAAGGTAATTGCTTCAAACAAACATTAATGCCTTTTAAATTTCATGTGAAATCCTGACAGTTTGGGTTTCTGGATATACCAGTTTTCAAGAACTAAGAAGCATTAAATTAAAAAGAACTCAGCCAAGATACTGTTAAAGAAAAACATACTGGTACGAATAAAAGAGTCAACAGCTCGTAAGTTCCATGCATAAGGATTAGTTAAAAAGAATGTGATCATATGGGGCTATTGAGAACAAGGCAAATATCCCCTGAGACCTAAGTAACTATTGAAGACATTAAGAATTTATATCATAATTCATAAATATGGCTTTGTCTGCAGAACAAATTTTGTATACTGTTTTAAAGAGCAATGTAATTTAAAAAATTTTTTGCAAATAATTAAAATAAAGAAAAAATTATAAATACCTAAGTTTACAAAATAACTTTTTGTGAAAATTCTTGTTTTTAAACTCTAAAAATTTCAATTACGACATAAATATAAGTAAACTTTAGAAAAATTGTTCCATGACCATATTTTTGTTTTCAACAATTCAAAAGAATAAAATAAGTTTCTAAGAACATCCTTCAAAGAAAGAATAATATAAACATAGCACTTTGTAAAATCACACACACACACAAAAAAAATTGTATTCAAATATTTTACAAATCAAACAGTGCATAATCATTTTACCTTTTGCATTCCAAATGAAGGCAGCTTTTCCCTGAAATGCTGAAATAAAAAACAAAACAAACAAAAAACAAGTTATAAATTTTCACCAAAAACTGGAATAAATTTATAATCCTGGTAAATATGCTAGAATACAAAGTATTTTATTATCTCACAGCTTACGCAAGGTATCAAGACTTAAAAAACAATTTTATAAATAAAGAACTACGTAATAACTCAGTAATTACTTTGGTTTTTGAAACATAGAAAAATAGAATTGTATTACATCCAACAGAACGGAGATACTTTTTTAGTGACAGTAAAATGAAATCTGATCTATCATCTAACAGCATTCTTATTATCCCTAAGTTACCTTTAAAATTTTTTTTCTCTTTGTTTTATATATTCATCTTAGATAGATTTTATTTCTATATCACATTCTTTTCCCACTCATTGATCCACATCATTTACTAATGCATTAGGCACTAGAACATATTCAAAGTATTTCTGGGTACTTGCAATGGGTATAAAAGAATGCTTAAAAGCGTATTTACTGTAAGAAAATCTGGGACTGCCATTTAAGAACTGTGATCTTAAGTCAAACTTGGAGACCCAAAGGTTTTAACTGAGGGCTACCACAGATCTGAATGAAGAGCCTTTATATATAAAAACTAGTAGCAGTTTCTGACACATATTAGCTACTCAACAAGTTTTTGGGGAATTTCAATGAGAAATACTGAAGACAGCATGACTAATTCTTTCCTGTAACTTTTACATGGTAATTTCTAGTTTTGAAAACTTTATGGAACTCCATACCCACACTACATAAAAATGACATACACTAAGAAAGCAGCACTATGGTTGACACTGTGGTCATCTGTAAAAGGTAAGCTTTGGACTAAATGGTAGAGAAGAAAATTTATACTTTTAACCACTGTGTCTTTTATGACATTTCCCTAAACTGGCCTTTTGTCATTTGCATTACCATTTTCAAATATTTCTTCTCTCTTTACCATATAAGCTGCTGTAAATGAGCTAGGCTATTGTAATTATGTGTAATTCCATTCCTGTTGCTTTTCTCTACAATATGAGGGGGGGGAAATTCTCAGAGGGAGGCCTGTTGAGAAATCTCACTAATCTATACCATGCAACTACCTCTAAATGTAATTTTATTGCCCTAGCTAGTTTGGCTCAGTGGATGGAGCACTGGCCTGCAGACTGAAGGGTCCTAGGTTCCGGTCCTGGGCACATGCCCGGGTTTTGGGTTCGATCCCTAGCAGGGGGCATGCAGGAGGTAGCTGATCAATGATTCTCTGTCATCATTGATATTTTTATCTCTCTCCCTTTCCAGCTTCCTCTCTGAAATCAATTAAAAAAAAAATAATATATATAATACACACACACACACACACACACACACACACGAGAAGTAAAAGTTTTTCCCACCATCTTGCTTCCCATTACCTGCATTTCAATATACCGAAGGTCAGTTTTTTTCTTTTGTAAATCTTCCAATAACTGTTGGTCTAAGTTTACATCTGGTTCATTTTCTTGCAAAAGATATTCAGAATCTCGGTCAATATATTTGTCCCTGATTCCAAATGTCTTCTTTTCTTGATTTATCAATTTTTTTTCCTGGTCCTCCAATTTCTTTTCTGAGTTTGGTTTGTTCTCAGCAGGAGCTTCAGAACCATACCTATTTGGACAAAATAAAAAAATGACAAAAGGGTTAAATACTCAAGCCCTGAAAGAAAACAATATGCTGTTTAAATATTTCAAAATCACCAGAATCAAAAGCTTTTATTCTTTTCTGAGTAGGGCAATTATGAACACACTTAGATTCTTAAAATAAAATTTTTCCTCCCTTCAACTAGATAATGCCAGATAAAGTATTCCTTGTGGTAATAATAAAAAAAAAATGTTGACATGTCATTCCTCCATTGCAATGGCTTAGAGAGTCTTGTTCTGTTTTTATAACTTTATTTCTCCCTGCCACCTTTTCTGAGCTATAAATGGGATGCTATATTACAGTCCCAGAAAATTTTTCACTAATTTTCTCTCTAAATTATACAGTTTTTGTGATTTTCTTAAAACAGCAGCACTTTTTGCAGATCTCCCCCACAGGAAAATCTTGGAAATACAAAAATAATGAGAACAATAAATAACAACTTGATAAACCTCATATGAAGATAGACTACTCCTACCATTTAGCTTTCCTGTAGAACATGCTATTTTTATTTGTTTAATCTTTCATAAAATCTGCGCCATCTACTAAAGAGAAATAATGACTTTGAAACTAAATTTCACTTATTAGAGAATCTAAAGATGGAATTTCTATTATCATTTTTTCCCCAGCCAATGCTATGAAAGAAGTGTCACCCTCTGCCCATTTTTTAAAAGAATACTTTTTATTTTACCCATGATCTTCAGGAGCAAACCAGGATATCTGTGCTTCTGCATCTTTGTCACTCTTAGCTTGGACAGAATGTAGGAGCTGCACAATTTGTTCTTCTCGATGTTCATCCATATGCACTACGGCTCTCTATTTTGTGCAAAGAAAAAGCATCCTCATCAACACGAGAAAGCATATATAAAATTATTTGACACAAAAATACAGGCCAATATAGGTTCAACAAACACATGTAAGAGAAAGTTAATGTTACTAGTATCACACTTGCCTTCTTACCCCAAAGCTAATTCCTAGACCTAATATGTTAACATTTGTATCTATCTGCCAAAATCTCTATTATCTATGTACAAAATTAGCTCTAGGGTAACTTGGTAAAAATGCATATTTATGTCCCTTCCTAAAACTTGGATTCCCTTACCTTCTACCCTCACATATTATGGTTTTGCTCCCTACCTTCCATTTTCAGATATCCACAAATGAAGTTAATGAAACCCAATATTCTGTTTCAAAACAAATACTAAGTTAAAAATTAGAAATACTATTTTGGTTGCAATGAGAATTTTAAGAGCATTTTAAAGTTCTCAAATAAAAAGAGGAATAAATTGGGCTCAGAGAAAATATATAAAATGATCAGTGCTCATGAGATGATCCAATATGGCAAATGATGCAGTTTCCTCATAGAATGAGAATTATTAAAACACACACACACACACACGCACACACAACCACACAACCACACATAGCAGAGGCCTGGCCGGTGTGGCTCAATTGGTTGAGTATTTTCCCACGCACCAAGAGTATCCATTCCATGTCAGGGCATATGCTGGGTTCAGGCTTGATCCCCAGTAGGGGCAGCTGATTAATGTTTCTCTCCCCCCACCCCTTCCTCTCTCTTTAAAAATCAGTAAAAAACATATTTAAAAAAAAACACAAAAAACACAGCAAAGAAAAATATTACATTATTTTATTGGGAGAGAATACATGGAAGATATTATTCTGTACAAAGTTAGAAAAAGAACTTTTAAAAACTGTTCTTTTATAACTGCAAATTATAATTAGTTGAATTATAAGTAAACCCAGTTAAGAGTGGGTAGATTTTTGTCTTCAAGTGTGCACACAGTAAAGATGGCAAAGGTATTAAATGAAAAAAAGCCAGTTGCAGAAAATATGCAACAGGATCTTGTTTTGGTTACTATTAATTTTTTAAACAAGTTATTCACTTTACAATCTACACTTTTTGCAGTATTGTTTCCAGATATATTTCTGGCATATGGTAGATGTTCCAGAGAAGTCTGTCCAAAGAATGGATAAATGGTTGAATCTATCCTTTAAAATGAGAATATATGACATTTGGGTTAAAACTATTTTTCTCTTTAAGAAAACAAACATGTACACAAAAATAATATAATGAGATATTTGGGGAATTCCAGAAGATCTGTGCTAATAACTTATTTAAGGGTTAATAAAAGCATAATTATGCTCAATTAAAAAGTTTAATACTGCAAAACCCTGGCTAACAGAAAATCCTTAGAGAATTATGAGCTTCAGTAGAACCTGATTATTGACAAACACTAAACACAAAAACTTTGTTCTTAACTGTACAGCAGAACCTGATTATTGACAAACGCTAAACCCAAAAATTTTGTTTGTTCTTAACAGTGCAGCATAAATCTTTTTAAGATGGTTTATATAATGGACTAATGTATCTTTTCTTCTATAGGAAATGTCCACTAAAACTGGCTTCTCCTGAATTCTGCCTTTATTTTTTATTTTAATCTCTAACAATTTGCTGCAAAAACAAAAGCAAAAAACTCACTGTATGCCAGCTTTTCAGAATTTTGTGAATCCTCCTAATGAATCATGGTACTTGAGTGTGGTTTTGGCCATCCCCAACACACAGATTCATTATTAGAACATTTCCCCCCATGGTTTAAACTTTGAAATGTCTTTGACATATATTAACATTTATTGCTCTACATTAGATGGTTATTGATTACTATGTCTTTTCTTGACAGGAATTTAAGAATCTACAGCAATACTTTTATTAAAGACTCCTCTGAGAACGAAGCCCCAAGACAGTCTTCTCAAATAAAGCTTTCTTAATTATTACACCCTTTCCAACTACATCAAGGGCTCAAAGCCATTGTTTCTTTCATTCATTTTCAAAATGGCAAAGAGAAGATTATGTAATGTCTACCTGAAGAACAATTTCTTCCCAACTGAAACTCACTCACAGTAAAGCATTTCTTAAACCAACTAGAACTTTACATTTTGAAGCTTTTACCTCTACTAACAGAACAAGGTTTATCTCACCTTGTTACATGAGTTTAAGATAGTCACAAAAAGGCAAGATGATTGCAAAATAGCCCCTGAAAACATAACTGATACTTTTCAGTAAGAACACAATTTACCTTTTTTAAAATAATTTTTTAAATATATTTTATTGATTTTTTACAGAGAGGAAGGGAGAGGGACAAAGAATCAGAAACATCGATGAGAGAGAAACATCGATCAGCTGCCTCCTGCACACCCCCTACTGGAGATGTGCCCGCAACCAAGGTACATGCCCCTGAATGTAATCGAACCTGCGACCTTTCAGTCCGCAGGCCCAAGCCCTATCCACTGAGCCAAACTGGTTAGGGCACAATTTACCTTTTTAAAAAAATATGTTTTCATTGATTTTGAGAGAGAGGAAGGAAGAGAAAGAGACAGAGAACCATGGACTGGCTGCCTTCTACCAGAGATGGAGCCTGCAACCCAGGCATATGCCCTGTCCAGGAATTGAACCAACCACCTTTTGGTTCATGGGATAAAGCTCAAAACCAACTAAATAAACCACACTGGCCGGGGCAAAATTTACATATTTTATAAGTAAATTTTAATGAGGTTCTCCACACAATGAGGGTCCGGAGGCTACAAGCAGTTGAGAATTTGTTTGTAAGCTGCGTCCTTCCTACCCTTCCAGTCCCATCCCTCTTCACTTTACCTCACCCCTGTCTGGAAACTCTCACACACATTTTGTTTATGACTATTTGATTTGATTTTTTTAAAATTACCCCTTTCCTTCCCCAGACATTTTCAAATAGTTTTTATCTTTTTCCTGGCAAAAGAGACCCTCAATAATGTCCAGCAAAGTGGCTATGTCTGCTTTACCAGCTTCTAATTATCTGCAACTATTTCAAACTTTCTCCTTTCTGTGACACACCAATACCACCTTCCTGCTCACTCTCCTAATTTCACACACAATACTCACAAAGAAAACCAAAAGGAAAAGTCCTCAATGGCTTGCAACCAAACCTAAACCCAACACGACCAGAACCCATCATTTATTCTTTTCCTTCCTGTTAAAATGGAAGGAGTCCATTTTCCTGCTTAAAGTTAATTTCTCCACCTTAACCCTGCAGCTCAATTCCATTCACCTCCTCAGGGCTATCTATTTTTGAGGTTTATCTTCCTTCTCTAAATCAATCAATCAATCTCTCTCTCTCTCTCTCCGCCTCTCACTCTCCCCCCAATAGTCATTAGGCAATATTCTGGTTTGCTTCTTTCTAGATTTATGGTATGAACTGCATTTTCCCAGCCCCGAGTTAAGCATGGCCATGATTTACTGGCCAGAGAAATGTGAGTGGGAGTCTCCAAGAATCAGGTGTGATTTACTGTGCTCCCTCCCTCCAGGCTGCCAGCAAAACCAGCTAAATGGGTGGAGGCGCGAGGAGCCTCATTCTCATAATGAAAACTCTCAAATGAACTCCAATGGTCAAGTAACGAGTGGAAAAAACCAACCCCTGTTGTTAAAAGCCGCTGATTTGGGGGCGGTTTACTGCTACAGCATGACTTGGCGCACTCTGATGTGCTTTCCCTCTCCACTGACTCCCAGCACAGCATCAGCACACGGACAATGTCAAATCTCTTCACTTTTACAACAAAAACAAACACCCAGGAGGCCAGAACAGAAAACAAAAGAAGGGCCTGACCTTTGGTAATTGGTGTGATTTGACTTGGGATAGATTAAGAAGGCAGAACAGACAGATTTGCTGAAATGAAAGAGGAAAGTCACAGACAAGCCCCATTTCGGCCAAGGCAAGTGCGTGGTGGTGATGTTTACACAAGCGGAGGAGGTTTGGGGAGGGGTGGGAGAGCAAGAGTTCCACTAATAATGATCCAGGGCACAACTGGTGCCAGGTGGAAGGAATGACGAACAATTACACTCCAGACTTCACTGTTCATCCGCGGCGGTCTCATGTTCCCAACTAGACCATCAGTTATACGTGGGCATCTTATTTCTTCAGGTTCCATTGCAACATGAGTAAAACCTCCTGTGAAAGAGGGGTGAACAGAACTGGGCACAGAGTCTTCAGAAAGTTACTGTGAGCTGGGGCTGTTTGAACACTAAAAACGAAAGCTGGGCTGCTCTTCCTAACGACCTACGTGCAAAATTGTGCCTGGCAGCTTCCGTTCCCCGCAAACCTGTACCTGATGCCGAATGGTCGCTAGTTCAGGCTAATCAGGCAAAAATCTAATGCAATAAAAGAGTAATATGCAAATTGACTGTTACCCGAGACACTTAAGCCATGCCCACCAGCCAACCAAAGCAACTGTATGCAAATTAACCCAGCCAAGATGGGAGGCCAGCAGCCATGGAGCTAGAGCAAACCAGAAGCTTCTGTTGCAACTGCCTGCCTAGGCTGGCTGAGCCTCTGCTCACGGCCATGCCCACCAGCCAATCAGAGCAGCTGTATGCAAATTAAAGCAGCCAAGATGGAGGCCGGCAGGGCGGCTCTGCACTGGGAGCCTCTGCAGCCAGCATAGCTGTTACAGGTGTGTCAGCTCAGTGGGGGGAGGGGGTCCGGCCTGGGGCCTTCTTGGGGCGTCCAGGAGCGCCAGTCCCAGGTCCACTGCCTGGCTCTGCCCGGGGGGCCTCCACAGGGCATGCGGGAGCGTCTGCTGCACAGTGCCAAGCATCCGAAGCCAGTCCACTGCCCGGCTCCACCCCGGGTGTGTTTGCTCAGCAGCAGGGCCCCACCGAGGGATCCTGCACCAGCGTCCGCCCCTGGCTTGCCACCCAACTCTGCGCCAGGTGTGTCCCCTCAGCGGTGTGGGCCCACCAGGCGTGTGCAATCGTGGGCCCTCCGGTGGGAAATGTCCAGGCCTGCACTCACCAGCCTTCCCACCCCCCAGTGCACCAACCCTGAAGGGGCTGTGGGCAGCCTGAAAATGGCCCTCAGCCCCTCACCCAGGCTGGCCAGGCATGCCAGCAGGTGGACATCCCCCTGAGGTGTCCCAGACTGCAAGAGGGCACAGGCTGGGCTGAGGGACCCTCAACCCCCGAGTGCACAAATTTTTGTGCACCAGGCCCCTAGTCTTAAATAAAAGCGACCATAATTCGCCGAAGGGAAAGGGCGAAAATCTTAAGTAACAGTGACTTAATTATTGGATTGTGGAGTCCTTGTGGATGATATTAAAGAATCTATGGAGAATCTGTTAGAACAGTGGTCCTCAACCAGATATTTACAATTCATAACAGGAGCAACATTACAGTTATGAAGCAGCAACGAAAAACAATTTCACTGGTGGGGTCACCACAACGTGAGAAATTGATATTAAAGGGTCGCGGCACTAGGAAGGTCGAGAACCAGTGTCCTAAGGGAAAGGGTGACAATCTTAAGTAAAAGTGACCACAACTCTCCTAAGGGGGAGGGCGGCCACGGATACTAAGGCAGCGACACCCCAGGGCGGCGCATCTCGGCGGGAACCTGCGAGGAGCACGAGCCCCGGCCCCGCGTCCTGGGGCGCGCACACACGCAGCCCACACGCTCCCATCTGCTTCAGGTGAGCCGCGGAGGAGGCACCTTCCCCGGGAAGCGGCAGCGCGGCTCCCCTGCACTTCACACTCGCTCCTCAGAGCGCCGACGCCGGCTAAGGAGCCCGGTTCAGAAGCAAAACGGACACAAAGGAAAAGCGAGCAGCGGCAGGGGAAAGGAAAGCTGTCCTGCCTCGTGCCCTTGCCTGGCACTGGCGCGCCTCGGATTACCTCCTGCCTCTCGGCTTCCTTGCTCTTCTGCCCCTGCTTCTTCGCGTACCACAAGCCGATTTCGCGGCCTTTCAGGTGCCCGGGATGTCGGCCTCGGCCTCCGCGCCCGCCCCCTCCGCCGCCGCCTCCGGAGCCTCGACTCCCCCCGTGACCCCCTCCGTGGCTTCCTCCATAGCCCCCGCCGGAGCCGCGGGGCCCGCCGTCACGGCCCCCGCCATCGCGGCCCCCACCATCGCGGCCCCAGCTCTGATGGTAGTCATAGCTCATGGTCCCGGCGGACTACAACGCGGGAGAACCTGCAACCGACAGAAATGGCGACCGGGACCGGAAGCGACGGCGCGTCCACTTCCCCTTTGCTTCCGGCGCCCGGCGCGAGAAGGAGGGCCCTTGAGCGTCACAAGCAGCCATTTCCGGTGACGTCACCGGCAAGCGGGAGGTTGGTTAAAGTCCCGTTTGATATTCACCTGGCCGGTCGCTTACCTGTGTGCCTCAGGAGGGAGAGCAAGCAAAAGGCCGCAAGGTTTCCGCCCCCCCACGCCCAACCAGTGAGGAAATGGGTTTTGCTTCCATGTTCTTCATGGTAAAACCTGGAGTTTGCGTCCAATTGGGCCCTGGATAGTGAATATGGATTGACACTGTAAAAGGACCAGTGGGACGATGCAGCCTCTCATAAAAGTCCCTACAGGAATGAAATGAGTTCACCTTTTTCTACGGCTACGTCTTGAAAACTGCCTGGCACCTGTTCCAAATATTTAATTACGTTTAAAAACGTCCGTGCCTTTTTTAAAGGATTGTCTTTAGCCAACAGCATGAGATGAGCATGTTCAGTACAGAGCAGTTAGGCAGTTAAATTCAACATCAGCTGAAGATTCATATGTTCATATGAAGTTCTCTGTTGTTGATTGACCAGGCCACTAAGTGTCTAGCTGTTCTTGAATAACCAACGGACTGAGACACACAGGCTTGGATGCTCACAAAGAGATAATCAGTTTATTTGCACATTTTACAGGCACTGAGGACACTCACTGAATGAAGGAAGTAGGGCATCAGCTTTCCTTTTGCGCAATTTTGAGGAAATAAAGGTTAAAGAAATTGGTGTGCAGTGAGTTAAGAAAGAAAATGCTATATGCTGGGGAGGGTTACAGAATACTGCCTCTGTGGCATAAAACATATTTTGAGCAGATAGATTTGATTTCCTGAAATTGCTTATCTGCCTAAAAGCAGAGCCTTCCCAAAGAACTCAATTTTCATAAATCCCTTCCCTGAGGGGAGGAACCAGGAAGGACTCCTACCACTGGAGGCTATAAAGTCAGCACCACACCTAAACAGACATTCTCCAAAAAACTATCGTATCTTCCCTCTATCCTCATAGAGCCCATTTCTCTTTCCTAAAAGTACTTTGCTTTCCATGAGAACCTTTTCTTCCTCTTCTTCCTCTGTTAAAATGCATTAAGCCCCAAGTTCTAATTCCTTTCTTGAGTCATATTTTTCCTTGAATCCCCTTAGGTATGACTAAATCTGTCTGTTCTCTTGCTTATTTGTCTTTTGTCAGTTTAATTTGCAGGCCCCGAGAACTAAACCTATGAGGATAGAGGAAAAGTTTTTCTTCCCCAACAGCCATGAAATATTACAGCAAAAAGAATTTAATTTAGGAAGTAGGTAAGTCCTTCCTAAAGAATGAGAGGTTAAGTAGTGAATTGCCAGATAAGTAGACTTTTACCAGACTAATGATGAGGGAAGAGATTATGATAGGTGAAGGGAACAATGTGTGTGAAGAGAGGTGGTAAAGCATTAGGGAGTCAGAAAACTACACTGAAACTTAAACACTGATGGAGAAGGTCAAAGATCTTAGGTGGCATATAAGATCCTGGAGGACCTTATATGCCACATGAATAGCAAGAGTTCACTTTAGGTAGGGGAGTGATTACTTTGGCTCCTTTGAGTAGAAAGGAATGGAGGAGACAGGAGTGGATGAAGGAAAGACTAGTTAGGAGGCTGTGATATAGGGAGGCAAGAAGAGATGACAGAGCAAGATGGGATGTGGTAAGGATTAGAATTGAGATATATTAGGAGATAAGACTGCTAAGATTTGATAATTTATTGAATGTGGAAAAAAAGGTCAGATGAATTTTGAGTTTAAGATTTGAAAGTCTATCAAATAAGGCGGTACCACATCTTGAAATGAGAAACAGGATGAGGATTTTTTTGTTGTTGTTGGGGAAAGGGTTGAGTTAATGTGTTTAAATAATGTATGTAGAATTTGAGGAGCCCAAGAAACATACAGATTGAGATGTCTATTGGTTATATGAGTTTAAAGTGCAGAGAAAACAGACTAAGATTATACATACGGGAGTTTTTGGCAAATATGAAGACCATAGGAATGAATAGTTCCAGTTAAAGTAACCATTGGGCATGCCTGATATGACATTTGTGAATTATTCAATAGATAAGATTAGGTAGGCATCTTGGAGATGGTATGGAAAAAGAGTGTGGACTTTGAGGTGAGAGTGTTATGGACTGAATGTGTTCCCTCAAAACTCATGTTGAAGCCCTAATAGCCCTGTATGACTATTTGGAAATGTGGCCTCTAAGGAAGTAATTAAATTAGATCATAAAAGTGGGACTCCCCCAATCAAATAGGATTAGTGTCCTCGTAAGAAAAGACAACAGACAGATCGCTTACTCTTTCCTCAGAAGAAAAGTCATGTGAGGAGATAGGCTGTCTCCAAGTCAGGAAGACAGACAGCTTTCACCAAGAATCAACCTGCTGACATCTTCATCGTAGACATCCCAGCCTCCAGAACTGTGAGAAATAATTTTCTGTTATTTATGTCACTGAGGCTTAAACCCGTGGTACTTTTTATGGCAGTCTGAGCAAACTAATACAGAGTGTAGGAAAAAACTAGCATTTATTGGTTGCTTAGCATTTGCTAGGGGAGTTGGCTAGGCAGTGCACATTGGTGAACAGCAGAATAATGACCCCCAAAGATGGTCAATCATAATTTCTGGAATATATGAATGTGTTACATTACATGGCCAAGAGAATTTAAAGTTGCTAAACAGCCAGGTTAGCATGGCTCAGTGATTGAGTGTGGACCTATGAACCAGGAGGTCATGGTTTGATTCCCCGGCAGGACAGATGCCCCGGTTGTGGGCTTAATCCCCAGGTACGGGGTGTGTAGGAGATAGCCAATCAATGATTCTCTCTCATCATTGATGTTTCTATTTCTCTCTTCCCCTCTTCCTTCCTCTCTGAAATTAATACAAATATACCTTAAAAATAAATAAAATTGCTAATCAGCTGACCATAAAATGGAGATATTGTCCTAGATTATTTGGATGAGCCCAAAGATTATTTGGATTATTTGGATGAATCCTTCAAAGTGGAAGAGGGAGGCAAAGGAAAAGTTCATAGTGATGTGATATGAGGATTCAGCCAAATGTTGCTGGCTTTGACAGTGGAGGGAAGGAACTATGAGCCAAGGAATGCCGATAGCGTGTAGAACTAAAAAAAAAAAAAGAAGGGATTCGCCCTTAGGGCCTCCAGAAGGAATACCCTGGCAATGCCAATGAGGACCCTTGTCAAAATTTCTATGCTACATAACGGTAAAATAGTAAGTTGTGTTAATTCAGATTATGAGTTTGTGGTAATTTACTAGAGCAGCAATAGAAAAGTAATGACAGTTCATATTTCACACAATCCTCATGAAAATCCGAGAGAGAAGTTGTGCTAATTCTTTTTGCTGATGAGTTGTATTATTTCTCTTCATTGCATGTTTGTTGATTAGCAAATAACTAATTTTTCCTGATGTCTTCAGCATGTAGTACGGTATTCATTGAAGTTGTTGCTTTAGGCAGACACTTAACAAATGTCATTGTAGTAAAAATCTGCACTACAGGGGTGATTTTCAAGAAAGATATTGGTCAGAAGAAAAGTGTCTTTTGTTCCTTGGTTGTTGTTTTTCCTGCCTTGGTTGGAACCTCAGGAATTCTTAGGTTAACTAATGTCAAAAAACAAATGGTGTGATTAGTTCATTATAATTTTCATGACTTGTCTTACTGGTGCTTTGCCATTTGGGTGTTCTGGGCAGGCTAAATGTCTCTCTCAAATGTCCTTCCCATTGATATGTTTTCAGACCCACAGTGCTTGATATCTAACTTCCACAGGCATCCATTTCCCAGTCGAGTCACCTCTAATATGCAGCAAGGGTAAGCCACACAAAAGCACACCACTGTGTAAACTATTACAGTTTTCCCAGTCTCCGGGAATCTCCTGTTCTTCATCTTTTTTACCCCAATCCTGTGAAACAGCTCTTGTGTAATTTGTCATGGGTCTAATATTCTTGAAGGCCTAGGCAGGGATTTTTTTAGTGTTCCTTTGGAAAATGTAACTCTTAATTGATTCTTACTTCCTCTTGAGGTGGGAAGACGAGGGGATATGCTGATATAAGTAATATTAGACCTCTAT
>PVJC01023983.1:0-25928 GCA_004026665.1 Murina feae | reverse complement strand
ATTTGCAGGCTGCCCACAGCTCCCATTGACCCAAGGTCCCAGCAAGGCTGGCTGGAATCAGGTTTCTGGGATTTATTTATCTTCTACAATTGAAACATTGTTGACTTGAGCAGAGGCCCAGCTGGCCTAGGCAGGTGGTTTCTTCCATTGCTGGTGCAACAAAAGCATCCTGTCTGCTCTAGCTCTGTGGCTGCCGGCCGCCTTGGCTGGGTTAATTTGCATACACCTGCTCTGAGTGGCTGGTGGGCGTGGCTTGGCTGGTGGGTGTGGCTTAGGTGTACAGAGTGAGGGTCAATTTGCATATTACTCTTTTATTAGATTAGATGAGAAACCACTTAAATATAATTTTAAGAATCTGTCCCACAAAAATTACAAGACTCCTTCAAAATATTTATATATAGTTTATATAAATATGTGTTTCATACTTTATGGTTTCTATGTTTATTATACACAATTACATGTAAATATATTTTAGATATTTAAAGATGAGCATACTTATATAAATTTGCATATATATGAGAGAGAGAGAGAATTATTGCTGCTATAGAGAAAAACTGTTGATTTGAAAAAAAATTCAATATTCTTCTATTGGTTTCAGAGGGAGAAGGGAGAGGGAGAGATAGAATTATTGATCGGCTGGTCCCTGCACACACTCCAACCTAGTATTGTGCCCCAAACCTGGGCATGTGCCCTGACCAGGGATCGCCTATCTCTGAGTGCACAGGACGAAGCTTCACCCACTGAGCCACACCTACCAGGACGAAAACTGTTGACTTTTAAAATTTAAATTGCATCTAGTGCCTAATGAAATTCTTTTTGATGATATGTTTTCAATTGCCTTACAGACGGCAGACGTTTTTAATGTTCATGTAATTGTAAGTCACTTGATTCCTTCTGTTGCACTGTAATTCACTAAGATGAAATATGTCGGGAGAAGACGGTTAGGTGGGAGAGCAAAGGAAGAAGGCTGAATACTCAGTATCTGGCCTGGTCCGATCACCGACTTTTCAGGCCTCTTTTCACATTTGCTAAACAAAGGTGTCAGTTTGGCTTATTTAAAAACCCTTTACGTCTCTGTTTGTCTATGTAATTTTTTAAATTCTCTGTCTTAGTTTTCCCAAGTTAGTAATAGCTCTTTTGCCCCATCTTTGATGACTATAAATGTAATTTGCTTTTGGCCCATTAACACATTTTTGTGTAAATAATGCAAACAGCAGAGCGCGGCACTATAGTGTGAATACAAGATGTCAGAAGTGGGAAAAATCCTCTATTAAGTAAAGGAGGACAAATCTAGGGAAATGCCATTCCTGGACAAAGTCCTCAGGGTTATGTAATTAATATGCCTTTTTCTCCTTTTACTTGTGTATAAATTAATATCAGCTGAAAACAAAGGAACACAGAGGAAAGAAGACCGGAAAAACAGTGAAATAGAGCAGAGATTACATTTACCTGGCATCTGCCCAGCAGAGAAGGAAGGCACAGGGGTCTGAAATCAAAGGGGCCTGCACTTTTAAAGTAATGGACAAGATACCTGGATAGCTGGTGTGCTTTAATATGTATATATTAAAGCAAGTATATATCACGGATGAATGGATGGATGGATGGACAGACAGAGGGATGGGGTGCTACTTTCAAATCCATCACCCTCAATTTCAAAAGATAACATATGTTTTGTGTGTGTGTTTTTTAAACAACCCATTTTCTATTCTACTCTTCGATAAGTACTATAATTCTAAGACTAGAAAACTGGGGGGTAAAATATTTCTCAATGTGTAATTTCTACATTTTCTAACTAAATTCACTTTCATTTTTAGATAGAATGTTGCCCGAGGCCAGGCTCCTGGAAGGACAATGGCAATGATGTCCACCATGGGTGCCTTTCCCGGTCATCTTGGGCGCCTGTAAAATCTCACAAGACAGGGTTTTTCACATTTTAATCTGCCAGCAAGACTTAAAAACAGAGGAGCTGTAAAACTGTAAATGATGGTGATGAAGCTGACCAATCTGCCAAAGAATAGATTTAGGCACAAGGTTTAAAGACAAGGAAAAAGTTATTTCTAAACTTGCCCCTCCTCCCCCCACTCCAGCTGAGTTCTAGTCTGATGGTCAATCTCGGAGCCGAGAGAGGACTCGCAGACCACATGGGAAGCTTTGCTGACTGTGTGCAGGGCATACTTTCCACCTGTGAATGCTTCCATAGGCCAAACCCACGGAAATACCACCAGTAAAGTGCCGCCAAGGGCCAGTTTAGTTAATTTGTCTATTAGGAATATTTTATTTTAGAGTTGAACTTAATAGAAGGATATCCTCAGCCTTTCCATATAAAACAGACATTATGAAAACACACAAACTCCTGGTTATAGCTCAGCAGAACTGAGCTTAATTCTCAGCCATGAAACAGCAAATATTTCTTCGTCCGAAATCGTGAATTGAAAGCCTTTGACAAAATCTTGCCAAAGCTTTTGTCAAGAGTTTAATTCGGTAGAGAAATTGCAAGAGAAAACAGGAAAAGGCCAGTTCCTCCTAGGTGACTGTGCCTTTTGTTCCTGTGTGACCCAGCCTGCAGGAAACTGTTTGTTATTCACCTCATTACAATCATCTCTCTGTCACAGCAGGTGTTGGGTCAGGAGAGGACAAGGTGTCCAGGAAACCTGCAATCAGGTTAGAAAACTCCCAGGTGACCCATCCCCTTTCAGCTGACGCAGAGTGGCTGGCACTGCCGGCCGCCACAGGAAGCTCTGAGCTGCCTGCCTGTGAACTGTTGTCATCTAAGCCACAGCAGAAACACTCCCTCAAACCACTCTCCTGGGAGGTATAGGAGCTGCATTTCCAATGACAGAAAGGGAGCTGTCCTAGCCTTCTGACTATTAAAGGAAATAGGCAATTTCCTTAGAGTTGCTTCAAAATTCCACTTCCTCTAGGATGTGATTTTGAAAGTTTCTTCCCTGTGCTAGGCCAGTGTGGCTCAGTGGCTGAGTGTCAACCCATGCACCAAGAGGCCACCTGTTCGATTACCAGTCAGGGCACATGCCCAGATGGTGGGCTAGATCCCCAGTAGGGGGCACGCAGGAGGCAGCCATTCAATGTTGGTATTTCTCTCTCATCAATGCTTCTCTTTCTCTCCCTCTCTCACTCAAATCAATAAAAACATATGAAAAATGAAATTTCTTGCACAAATTAAGCTCTTTGGGTGAAGTGCAGTCTTTTAAAGATGTCCTTCCCATTTTCTAGCTGCCCCCAATGGTGGCTAACTCTATCACTCTTAGATGTGTCTTCTAAGTGGGAGAAGAGAAGGCAGCAGGCTGAGATCTGTTAGACTTCCCTCTACATCCTCCCAGGTCTCTGCTATGAAGTGGCTGGCCTACATTACTCCATGAACTAACAGCTGTTGGCCATTTGGAATGACTGAACTGCAGCCACTATTTGAGTCCATCGTCTGGTCCACCTGACCTGAGGGAGTTTCTTTGTCTTATTCTTAAGTGTCTACCAATCCCCTCAACACCCACCATTTGCCATCCCTGTCCCTTCCAAAACACACACCATATGGGGAGCCATGAGCCCTGTTCAGAACCTTCCAGATTGCAGCCCAAAGAGTGGAAGCCAGAGAGTAGCATACAGATCTCAGTTCCTGCTCTGTTCTCTCTCCCCTCTCTCTTCCCACATGTCCTGGGATTGGAAGGGGTGGGCTTTCCTCTTCCTCTATGGGCATATTCTGAGTGCTGTCCTTGGGGAGTATATAGTAAACTTCTAGCTCCTCGGGCCTTGCTTCTGTGGCAACAGGAGCTAAAGGAATTTGGAGAAATCCTTCCCTGTCTCGAAATCTATTTTTTTCAAGATTTCTGCCTCACTAATAAGGATCATCTCCTTTGGCGAGTCCCATCCTTTCCTTTCCTGGAATCCTGACTCAGCCTGGAAGGAAGGAGGACACTGAAAGGGGAAGGAACACATTTCAATTTATTATGTGCAAAAGCGTCTCACTGCTGTGCAAGGCAGAGTGGATTCTAATTGCGGGGTGGGAAATGTGGAAGCCTCTTCGTCTGCAGATGCGTGAGTGTAGCCGCCATGCGGACTTGGTGCATTCCTGGATCAGTTCCGATGATCACTGTGGAAGTTGTATGAGCATCATTGTCAATGTACTAAATAGCAAGAGAAAACAACCTAACATTTAAACAGTGTCTAGGGAAATCCTTTACTGTTGATAGTTTATGTTGCACACTCATTAACAGATTGTTCTTCCACTGAACATTGATCATAGGAAAACACAGCTCTGCCAACCATTAAGAGTGAAATCTGTTTCTCCCTATTCTTCAGTGGCAATCCTTTTATATAGGACTAGGGGCCTGGTGCACAAAAATATATAGGATTCTCAGGATAAACTAGACAGGCCCACCAAAGAGGAGTACTCATTAATCTCTGCTCAAATGGATTCCCCTTGACTGACTATGTCCCCAATGCAGTTACAGATGTCTGCTCCCCTTCAAGAGTGACTTTTCACAAGATCCTATTCCTTGCCTCCTGTTCATCCCAATCTTATCCAGCTCCCACTCCCACCTTTCCACTGACCCATCACTAATACCAAGGGCACCAATGACCTCCTGATCACTAAAGTCAAAGGACACCTTTCTGTACCACTCAGTCACTGTGCACACTGTGGATCCCCCCCTTCATATCGAGGGCTTTTTTTCCCCTTTTGGCTTGTCTGGCATTCCTGGTTTTCCTCCCACCTTATAGGCTGACCCTTTTCTTCTCTTCCAGGCTTTTCCACTTCTATCACACCTCTTAAAACTAAGAGCTGTCGGGAACTAAGTCCTGGAATCCTCCTCTTTTCCCCTCTCTATGCCAAACACTTTATCCATCCTATGCTTAAATTCCATCCAGACTCATGTTTTTCAGCTCAGCCCATGTGGTTCAAGAAGTTGAATGTCAACTCATGAACCCAGAGCTCGCCTATTAGGACACATGCCCGGGTTGGGGCTTGATCCCAGTAGGGGGACTGCAGGAGGCAGCTGATGGATGATTTTCTCTCATGGATATTTCTGTCTCTCTACCCTCTCCCTTCCTCTCTCTCTCAAATCAATCAAAACATATTTAAAAAATATAAATAAATTCAATCTAGATTCGTGATTCTTAAATATTTTGGCATGTAACTTATACCTGGACAAAGGGTAAACACTTTCAATTACTTCTCTTTTTCTATTTCTAGAAATGCCTGCTTCTACAATCACCCTCATGACAGCCTCCTAGGAAATAAAGATGACAAAAGGCACCATAGACATACAGGTTTGCAGTCAAAGGCAAGCTGAAGGGTGGTATCAACTGGAAGCGAAAGCCCTGGGAGGAAACTGAATGCTGTTCCTCAGTCACTACGTGACCTTTGACAAACGACTCTCCCCTCTGGGCTTCAGATTGTAGAGGCCACAGAGGTGACTAGATGATCTTTGTAATGAAAGGTTAAATGTGAATTCTGCCAAATGGCATTTCATGTTCAGAGTCTTAGCACTTGACTTGGTTGGAAGTGGTATAAAAAGGGCAAAATTGGAAAGAAATGTTTCATACAGAAAGTAAAACAACCTGAAAACTGTTATTTACCCCAGCAGTCAGTTTTCTGTTGAATTTCATTTATTGCCACTTAAAACTTTTAATAGGGAAAAAAGTGGTCCCATTAAAATGAATGAGGCAAGCGATAACTTAGTATTAGCTGTGGGCAATATTAACAGTGGGTAGTATTAACAGTGGGAGGAATATTATGTTATAGCTGAGACCTTTTTCAGGTAGGACTGCTGAGAGGGTTAGGAAAATGTCCCGCCATGTGGGTTTGTGTTTCAGTGGACTTTTTGGTTGCCCCTAAAATATTCTATATGCAGGTCCTGGGAGTTCATAAATTAGTGAGGCAGCACTACACCTTTCTGTAGAGGAAAGTAATAAATTGTATTTCAGTAGACAGTTCTGTTTTGTTTGTGAAGGATTGGAAGTTTTCTACTCTGGTAAGCTGGATTGGAACTCTGCATTAAACCTGGGAAAACTTTATGCCATAAAACAGTAAGGTTTATGGCAGTGGTGTGCTAATATAAATTTAATAAGTGACTCTCCCAGGGGAGAAAGAACCTCATCTATAGTATTTGCTGATTGCCCTGGTGTAAATATTCCCAATATGGCCAATTTCAAGCTACCAAAATGAAGGCCTTGCACCAAGAGTTAGGAAGAGGTGCAAGCAGTGCTCCATTCTAGTGACCATAGAGTTACAATAGTTGTAGATTACCTTGAGAGCCCAGATAATAGTCAAACATCCTATATAATAAAAGGGTAATATGCAAATTGACCCTAACAGCAGACCGACTGGGAATGACTGGCCACTATAACACATACTGACCACCAGGAGGCAGACACTCAATGCAGGAGATGCCCCCTTGTGGTTAGTGTGCTCCCACAGGGGGAGCTCTGCTTAGCCACAAGCCAGGTTGATGGCTACAGCAGTGGTGGTGGGAGCCTCTCCTATCTCCTCAGCTGTGCTAAGGATGTCCGACTGCAGCTTAGGCCTGCTCCCTGCTGGCAAGTGGACATCCCCCAAGGGCTCCTGGGCTGCCAGAGGGATGTCTGACTGCCAGCATAGGCCCGATTCCCCGGGGAGTGGGCCTAAGCCATCAGGTGGACATCCCCCAAGGGGTCCCAGACTATGAGAGGGCACAGGCCGGGCTGAAGGGACCCCCCCCCCCGGCCCCGCACCAAGTACACAAATTTAATCTATAATAATAAAAGCATAATATGCTAATTAGACCAGATATTCTTCCAAACAAAGCAACAGTGGCGGAGGTGGGGGGGTGTTGAGGTGGTGGCAGGGCCAACCCCCTTGCACGAATTTCATGCATTGGGCCTCTAGTGTCAAATAATTAGCAAGTCATGAGTTTTGGGTATTTGTTATCTTTATTTTTAATATAATTTGTTTAACTATAAGTTTATATAATTTACTTTCTAAATACTACAAGCTTAAACACAGTATCATGAGAAATTCCTTCCTATCTGCTCCTCTGCTTGATCAATGTCTACTAAACCCTATAGATCAAGGGTTACCACCTCTGGGAAGTTCTCCTCATTTTAACCAAGAATATGTCAGCCCTTCTTTCCCTACAAACAGCTCTATTATAATGATGATCCCAGTATTTTGTTCCAACACAAATTCTCTGTGGAAAGGTAGATTACACACAAGAAAGTAAGGTTCAGCATGCTACCTACCTAAGCTGCCTATTTGTTAGCCACTAGCCACATTTAAATCTATTTAAATTTAAACAAAATGAAAACGTCAATTCCTTAGGCGCATTAGCCACATTTCAAGCACTTATTGAGCCCCTGCAGCTAGTGGGCTCTCAGACACGGGGCATTTCCATTTCCGCAAAAGGCTCTGCTGGACAATCTGAGGTGAGGGAAGAGCTCGCATCTCTTTGCATAGTGTTATTTTCTAAGCACCTAGCCTAGTATCTGTATACAGTAAGCATTCAATAAGTATTGAATTAATAAAAGAAAAAATTAACACTATTTCCCTAGTGGTAACTACTTATAGCATTCAGGGTTCCTGGAGACCACAGAAGCAAACACGCACACCTAAATTTATTTTTGTTATTGACAAGCGGAAAACTAAAAATGAGCAATTTTCATTTCCCCTGGGATGAGAACACCAACATCCATCATTAGAATATAATTATAGACTTCATCTCTCAGGTGTTAATATAGCAATCTATAGTTGTTAATTCGGAAGCATCATATCGATTTTAATTTATTTTTCTAGGTCATCCCTGCTCTGTTGTTCTGTAAGTGACCCTATGGACTCATTAAATCTTTCAGCATGATATTTATGCAACCCTACTTAATGAGTCCTCCAACACCTTGAATTCTCTGGATCTCATACCTATTATTTTAGTGGCAAAATTCTGAGTTTAATTAACCGTATTCTTCATGGACTCAGAGATCATAAAAAGGTCACTGAGTCTTACACAACTCTCTGCTTGCAGACAGCCTCTTTGTTGCCACACTTACAGATCTTCAAGAGACTCACAGTATCTCTGGGGATTGGTTCCAGAAGTCCCTCACCCCTGTCCCCACAGATAACAGAATCTGCGGATGCTCCAGTCCCCTATGGAAAATAGCATAGTATTTGTCTAGAACCTACCCACACCTACCATATACTTTAACTCATCTGTAGGTTACTTCAAACACCTAATACAAAGTAGATGCTTTGTAAACAGTTGTTAAAATACACTGGCTAGGGAACAATGACAAATTAAAATATATTTTAAAAAATAATAAAAAGAGATGTTTCTCTTCCATTATGTTCCTCTAGATTTCCTATTAACCTCGGGGGTAAATATTAGGGCTGAGTAAATAGTATTTGAACAAATAAACAAAAATCTTAAACATAATTGCTTAACAACAACAAAATAATAGGCCCTGCAACAAACCCCAATATGTACCCTAACTCCTTTCTCATATAATTCAGTCCCCACCTTTTCAAGTGGGAGAAGGAGTTTTAGTTCATAAGGATCCTGTTCTAGGGCTGGGGGAAGAGAAGGGCTTAGGAGGAGAGTGTGGACAGATGAAGGAGGGAAAAGACTCTCAAGGGAAGCAAACCCATTTCATCTCTGGCTGGAACTCAGCACCAACACATAAAGGCTGGATGGCATGTGAGTGGAGAATAAGGGAGGGAGGACAAAAGTCAAGGTTGGGAGGAGGTGAGGGTGTATGCCAAGCTACACTGTGTCTCACAGTCCCCCTCTCTGCATGCCACTGCCTTCCTGCTGGATGTGATGGACATAGGATATAGCTGCCTGCCCCCAGTGATAGGAGCTGCTTGCTGCCAAGTCATAGCTTCTGAGAGGTAAGTCCTGTGTTCAGAGGGCTGGGCATTTCCTAACATCTAGTCCTAAGAGATGTTCTTCTCCAAGACATTTGTTAAAAACAACTGGTTTTGAAAAACTTGAATGTCTCACCTATGATGTTTAATTCCTCTTGCTGTTGTGACCATTTTAGGGGCTAAATCCTTGGCACAATTTGTGATATTGTGGAGGCTGGGGTATGCTGCCAGCCAAAAAATAGCGTTTGGTATATAGGACTGGAGTTTGTCCCTAGTCACCATGTGGAGAGCTCTGCTTCCTTTAACAGAGAGGCTGCTAGTCTGTCCATTTTATAGATGAGTGAGTATACTGAGGACCAGAGGGTATACCCTTAGGGCTTGCCTCGTCATGAAATGTGAGGAATGGCGATCACACCCCTGAAACCTAGATCATAAAATCATGGCTTCAGATGTTTACAAGAAAATCAAAGGACACAATATGCGGGGTCCCCAAGGTTTGATACTTTACTGACCTTAGTAGAGCTCATTAATCTTTTTTGAACTTTAGTTTCCTCAAGTGCACAATGGCAAGAATAAGATAATACATGTGATGTGCTTTGAAGGTGCTTCACAACATAGTAAATGCTCAATAAATACTTGATGTTATTGTTTTCTTATTTAAGTGTCAGGGAATAAAAGTTTAAATATAGAAAACTGGAATTGCTCTATATTTTATACATGTAGGGACTGTGTTTTTGCTCTTTTATTCTTACTGAAATTGGCATAGCCTAGAATAAAGCAGACACTTGACTATACTTGGCATAAATTTATAGTTCCCAATGCTGTAACATCAGTATTTTTTAGAAGTTGGCCATTCTATAGCTCTTTACATAAAGATTCATACATGCTAGTACACAAAATGAGTAAACATGCTTTTGTTTGTTTTTAATCTTTCTGTACAGTGATTTGTATTTATTTAAAAAAAGTTACCTGGGTTAAAGGTATGATATCCTGTTTAGCTTCACCTATTAATCTGTAGTTAAATTGGGAATATATTTTTCACTAATGAGATTTGCGTTCACTAACTTCAAATGTTAAATTTCAATTATTAATGTGATGAGTATTGTGGGACCAATATTATAGTAAAAAAAGTCATTTTAAAAATTTATCTTTATTGTTGAAAGTATTACAGATGTTCCTTTTATCATCCCCCCTCCCCATTGACCCCCTCTACCCTGCATTGCCCCTCCCAGGCCTTCACTACGCTACTGTATGTGTCCATAGGCTACGCATATCTAATCTAATAAAAGAGCAATATGCAAATTAACCCTCACTCCATTACACCCACAAGCCATGCCCACAAGCCATGCCCACCAACCAATCAGGAGTAAATATGCAACTTAACTTAATTAAGATGGCGGCAGCCACGGAGCTGGAGTTGCCTTGAGCTCTACTCAAGGCTACAAAATTTCAAATATAGAAGATAAACAAACCCCAAATACCTGCTGGGCTGGGACCTTGGGTTGCCAGGGGCAACTCAAGCTTTGAGCAGGGGACCAAGGCAACAAAGTTTCAATTATAGAAGTTAAATAAATCCCAGATACTAGCTTCCAGCCAGGCATTCCAGTAGACAACCGAACCCTGAAGGGGCTGTGGGCAGCCTGAAACGGCGCTCAGCCCCTCACCCAGGCTGGCCAGGCACCCCAGTAGGGACCATAACCCTGAAGGGGCTGTGGGCAGCCTAAAAATGGCCCTCAGCCCCTCACCCAGGCTGGCCACACCCCCATGGGGTGAGGGTCCCCACTTGGGGGCTTGGCAAGCCTTCAAACAGCTATCAACCCCTCACCCAGGCTGGTCAGGCACCCTAGCAGGTGGACATCCCTTGAGGGGTCCCAGATTGCAAGAGGGCACAGGCTTGGCTGAGGGTCCCCCCTCCCCTGAGTGCACAAATTTTTGTGCACCAGGCCTCTAATATGCATATAAGTTTTCAGGTTAGCTTCCCCTCTCTCCCCCTCACTGCCTCTACACCCCCTTTCCTCTGAAATATGTGATGCCTTTCCGTTCATTCATTTTGTTTTCAGCTGTAGACTATCAATGGAGATTGTTAAGGCAAGGAATAAAGGTGAGGAAATACTAAACTTTGTACAAAATGCACTTTTCATATACTGCTAGGAAAGAAGAACTTTTTGTTCTTTTTCAAAGAGAAGATAGTATTGCTTTTTTTTCTGTTTTTGCAATGAGGCCTATTTTTCCATGTAAAGTGTGAAATTGGTTTATTGTTATGTTGCCTTTTATATGTGGAAAGCTAAAGGAACCAAACTATGTGAGTGAAGATTTTTTTAATGTCTAGGCATTGTGGGAATATCTATCTCTTTTGAAAATAAATACTTTTTGCTAAACAGGAAGCACAGCTGACATTCTGAAGGGAATACAGGTTGTGAACCAGCCATTGCAAGCCTGATAGAGCAGAGGACAAACATGTAACATTTGCATCCCTATTGCATTTGTTTTAGAAACAACACCCAACTCCTGTGTTCTGACCTCCACTCTCATTTACTGCCAGAAGCTAATTCCAGCATGTTATAAATGCAAGAAGTTTCATCAAAAGGTTGACAGAAACTTGAGGATTGCCTAATGGAAATGGTTAAGGGCATCTCCCCACACCTGCATAGATGATTGCTTGCTGCTAGACAGCTGAGGGCATTTTAATCTACATGTTATTGTCTCCTACTGGCCAGACACCTGAACGGCCATAGGCAGTTCTTCAATCTGACAATGATTCTGTATACTAAACCTTGCCTTTGATGTGTATATCTACTTTGCCTTAGGACAATTTGTGTTAATAAAAAGCAAGGAGTCCTGAGATAAGGAGGACTTGGTTTCTTTAACTAAGTCTCCTCTGGCTCTCCAAAATGCCTTCCAAAATTGTGTTTCATCTCTAGACTCTTTAATAATTTACCACAGCCCTTCTCCAGATTCCTGAACCCTTATAGATACTGGACAAGACCCCTGGCAATTTATCTCCTCTGGGGAATGTAACAATCTACCCATGATATTAAATGTTTCACAGTAACTCTCAAAAACTCCAAGACAGTAATAAATGCAACAACAAAATCCAGTGATGCTTATAATTGATGATTTAAGATATACCCTAAACATTTATAGCCTAATGAAAAAAACAAAAACACACACACATATTTTCAAGGTTTCCCTGATGTCTTCTTGAAGAAGCCAGTATCACTTGCCTCTCCTACACCCCAACTTCCAGTGTGGGCTTGATCACAAGGTCACCACAGAAGCAAGATACATTGGAAGGACATGGACAGAATTCAGGCTATGGCTTTGCTCTCAAATGACGTTCTCTGACTCTTTTTTACTAGTGTTGCAGTCAGAAGCAGAAAATAAAAAGATACCAAAGGCTTATGATTAAGCTAAAAAATTAAAACACAATAAAACAGTAAGAAGGTGGCTTAAAGCTTCTCCTTCCAGACAGGGGATAGATACCAGTACCCCATCCTTGCTGGTAAAATGTGGTCCATGGAAATGTGGCAACAAGAGCATCCCCTGAAAACCAGTGAGGGATGCAGATCTCAGGGCTCACCAGAACTCCAGCATCAGAATCTGCATTTTCATTGGATCATATAGTCATTAAAGTGTGAAAAGCTCATTGTTTGTGGTAATTGATATAGACAAAGAAAGAACTTACACCTTTTTCTTAGTAAAATTTGTGTTTTCATTAATTCTTTGATGTTTCTAAACTGCACTGCTTTACACATCAACAAGGACTTAAAGACAAAAACACTAAGCCTCACTGTAAAACTCTATTTTCAATATATCAGAATAGAGCTTGCTTGCTTTATAATCACAGTAATGCTTCTTCTCTCCATCATTAGAATGGCTTTGGCCAGATTTTATTAGGAATCCAATAGATTTCATGATGATTCTCCTCTAACAAACTACAGTCCTCTCTAAATTTTAAGCTTCATTTTGCTCCAACCAGCAACCATTGACACAAACATCCCTAATAGTGAGGCAATTTTAAGAGCTCTTGATAGCAGAGAATCAGAAAATCTTGAGATATCCTCTTAAATCAAAATACCATGTGGGGGGTACATGCTTTTTGTTTGATTTTTTAAAGGACTGTGTCATAAATTTGAGTAGAATGGGTCAAGAAGACTCCCTGAAAGCTAATTTAATCCCATTAGATTTTAAGATATTGAGATTGTGAGAAATCAGTGCTTTGAGAAGTAAGAGCTCAAATGTTTCAAAAGTGGAAACAATAGTGAGTGTGAGAAAGATCAAGGTCAAAAGAGAAGCTAAGTTTGCAAATTGAGAAACAAAAGGGAAGAAGACAATATGTAAGAATAGAATTTATGACAGAAAAAGAGAGAACAATGATGAAGAAATAAATACCAGAGGAAGACAGTTAAGGTGTGGAGGGCCTCATGGTGTGTCTGGTAAGTGGAGCAAGAAAAAGATGGGAATGTAGAGAAAGGGAGGGTGAAGAACAAAGGAGCAAGTCCATGATGCCTGTGAACCTGATGGCCACACGCCACCCTTCTCTCTAAAGCGATCCCTCCCATCCAGTCCTACCTGGCTGGAAGGACGGTGGTCACCACTTGAGAGCTTGAGGGTTGGGGGGAGTAAAGTTGGGGGAAACAGAGGGATCCTCATGGCAAGTTTCCGACAAGAATGAGGAGGAATCGTCCCCCTGTGTGGAAAAAAAGGGAGGCTGTCATTTTGGTGCCATTTAACTGGATTTTTAAGTCATTTGTTACTTCAAAGTATTTGTCTGGGAGTTTTCTTGGAATGCCTTCTAGAATAGAGATTTAAAACCTCCAACTCCTTTATCTTATCCAACACTTTCTACAGCAAATACAATGGAACTGGCAATTGAATTCTCCTTGGTCCTTCCCTACCCTCTATAGGGATTAGATGTTAAAGATGATTGCAGCTATGACTATTGATAAATTCTCCACAAAATTCCACTACTATCAAGAAACCTGAGATTATATTGAATTACTGACAGCAGTTGAACAATGCAGCCCAATGAGTTTGTGCTTAATGGCCATACTGTACTTTTTCCTCTCAAAGAGAGAGAACTCTTTTTTTAAAAAAATACACAAAGTCAATTCTGTTAGTCCTCTACCTAAGTCATTCATTCAAAACTATGTATTAAGCACCAGCTAAGTGCCAGGCATTGTTGTCAGGTGCCTAGAACTCAAGAGCATCACTGGACAAAATAACAAAGCCTCTGCCTTTATGGAAATTGGATTTTAAAGGGGAGGGACCAATAATGAGTAACACACTTAAGGGGGAAGTGAATGACCTAACAAGGTAATAAATGCTATGAAAAACAGAAAAGGGAAAGGAAATGCCAGGGATGGAAGAGTGGTAGAGGGTGATTGTCAATTTAAGTAAAGTGGTCATAGACAGCCTCTTTGAGAAGTCAGATTTGAACAAAGACCTGAATGTCAAGAGAGAGTTGCCTAAGAAGATACAAGGGAGATGAGCATTCTGGGCAGAGGAAATAGTCTATGCAAACTCAAGGAATGGCTTTCCTAGCTGGAGCCCAGCAAGGAGCCCAGGATGTCCAGAACAGAGGGTAGGTCAATAAGGAAATGAAGAGAGGATGCAGCACAGTGGAATCCAATTATACTGGACCTTGTAGACTTTTATTCTGAGATGAAAGGCCCAGAACATGAAAATTCATGCACTGGAGGGGGTGTTCCCTCAGCCTGGCCTGCCCACTCTCACAGTCTGGGAGCCCTCAGGGAGCAATCAGGGGAAGGCAATGCCCCCATCACACTTCTGTGGCTGCCACTGCCAGCAGTGTAAACCTTGCCACGCGTTGGTTACCTGAGCCTCGGGCCGGCCCTGGGTGGCTGGACAGTGGCCATCTGAGGCTTGCCTGCACCTCAGCCAGCCCTGCTTCTCTAAGCCTCAGTCAGTGGGGGGTGAAGGAGGATCTGAGGCCCCCAGCGGGGCTGAGGGGACTCCAGCGGCAGGCGCACAGAGTGGCTGAGGAATGGAGGATAGCTGAATATTTCCTTCAGTTTGAGTTTGGCCACCCTTCCCTAACAATGTTGAAAGCCATAATAAAATCAGGCAGTGGTTTCCTTATATCAATTAAGATTTCACATTCTCTGCTTTGGAAAGTGTTTAGGGTATGTGTGTTGGACTATTTTCATTATCTTTGTCATACCAAAGCAGAGCTTTAAAAACAAACTGGAGATACATTGGGAATAAAACATCTAACTAGTATTGGCAAAATTCATTATATATAAGTCATGCACAATGACAGGTAAAGGAGTAAAAGTAGAAGTAAGCCCAAAAGGTTGGGGGGGGGGGCATTCATGATTGTGCGATTTTTTTTTTTTTTTTTTTTGGTAGGCTGACAGATAAAATCAATGGGATTAAAGTTTGTCTCATCCTATTCCTGATCTTAAACTCAGTCGTTATAGGAAAGACCCTGAGCCCCACCAACATACACACTCCCTAATCATTTGATACTTGATGAATACTCTCTTTGGATCTCTTTCCCTCTATTCCATAGAACAATCACCAAACTCTCATATTTTTCATGCATAGGTAAAAAAAACAAGGATAAGGGAAGGAAAAGAATGGTAATAGAGTAGAAAAAAGAGGAAGGAATCAATGGCATTCATGGGAATCTCAGTAGTAATTGTGTTGAAATCTCAAACTCACTTGCCTTGCAGGTGCCAGAAAATAGCAACCCATGAATCTATTTGGGTAATGCCAAGTAGGACTAAGGGCAGCCACTTCTCAGCTTGAGATATTTGTTTCCATGTTGGCTCAATCTAATCATATAATCTAATTTTCAAGAGAAATCATGTTTCTTTAAATATGAGCATTTTCAACTTTTACATAACTGTGTGGTGGTTTTGTGACTTGCCAACTTGGCTAAGCTGAACTACATTTCCCAGAGTTCCCTTTCTGTATGTTTCCAGTTAGAATGGGCTATAAAAGAGACTCTCTCAAGACTTGGAGTGCTGATGAGGGGATGGCAGCCATTGTTTAATGCACAGGTATTATTGTTGACTCGTTCTTTTAGGGTGTAGCAGCAATTGGACCTGTAATATCTTCTGACTCCACTTCTGCGCCAGTGTGTGTGTGTGTGTGTTTAGCTCTGTGACAAAGAGTCCTAACTTCTGAAGATTATTCTAGTCACCAAGCTTACGCATGATTCTCTCTTCCAGACTGCCTGCATGCATGCCAGGATTGGCATTAGATTGGGAGATAGCCTTGTGGAGACTACAAAGCCAGCCCCCACAATCGCAGGAGCCAATTCCCTGTAACACAATCTCTTCCTGGTTCTGCTTCTATAGTGGAACCTGACTAGAACAGATGTTTAATTCAAATATTTTAGAAACATGTGAAAATTTTCTATTTCTAGTAATGGCTGGTTGGGTTATTTAAACCATCCTTCCCACTGAAAACAACTAAAAAAGTTGGATTTGATATTAAAACAATCTTCTTTTAAAACCTAAGAATCCCAAAAATTTAAAGAATGATCAGGCCTAAACTGCAGGGACATCAAACATAGACAGGTAATAAGCAAAAAAGCTGCTTTTTTTCTGAGGGGCTTTTGCTAATGCTTGACATTTTTAATTCACTTTTTGACAGCCTTGTAGGGTGAGGCCAAAACCCAAAGCCCATGGCCTGTCCAGAATGAGGAATCTCACAGAAAATGTTCTCTATGATAAGTGAGGCATACAAATTACAGATCTGAAAATAAACAAAATAGAATGTTTAAAAATAAAATAAAATACAAAAGCAAAAATTAAAAGCCCAGTGAATGAGTTAAATAGCGGTACCACCAAAAATTAGTGAATTAGAAAAAGGGTAAGAAAAAAAATTATCCAAAGGATAGCACAGGGAGACAAAAAAATGGAAAATACTGAAAAGAGTTAAGAGATAGAGAAGATGGAGTAAGAAGGTCATTTTATACATAAATGATGTGATGAAAGGAAATTTTTGGAAAATGTGATGGAAGCCAATAGCTGAGAGCTGTTTTCTGAACTAATGAAAGTTAGCCATGCAGTCACCTCAAACACATACTTAAACATGTTACAAGAAAACAATCTAATCTAATAAAAGAGTAATATGCAAATTAACTGTCACTCCAAGACAAAGATGGCGGCAACTGGTACAAGACACTTGCGTCGTTGCCATGGTGATGATGCAGGTGTTCTGCCCAACCCACTGGAAGAAGGCCTCTGGGCCTGCTTGGTTGCTGCTTCCACTGGGGTCCGAAGAGTGGAGACCTGGCCTGCAGGGCAATCAGCACCCCAGAGCTCTGAGCCCTGCATTGCAGCTGGGGTTGCCGGGGTCCGAGGTGCAGGGACCCAGCCTGCAGAGTGCCCGGCACCCCAGCGGCTCCAAGCCCCACTTTGTCTTAGCACTGGGGTTGGAGGAGCAGAGACAGAAACCTTCAATTGGGCCCAGCACCCAGCAGCTATAAGCCCCAGAGCCACAGAGAAGCTGGGGCCACTGGGGCTACAGCAGAGACACAAATCTGCAGGAAACCTGTGGAAATGGAGATAAACTATCATAACTTTATCTCCTTTTCCACCAGATGAGAAAACTGACCCTGATTTATTTAGTGATATGGCCTGCCCCTTTCTACAAGCACAGCGTATGTTATGACTACTCCCAGGAATGTCTGGTCAGAACACTGTCTTCAGGGAATAACACTACTGTGGCAAATCATCTAAGAAAGGAAACAAGCTTTTGTTGGGTTTATTCTGAAGGTCAGAGAACATGCCACCCCAACATATGCTGTGTTGTTATATTGATGATCTTGAGCTGCAGATGCTTGAAAACAGCAAATGCAAGGAGAGGCTTTCACTAAAGTCTCCTGATCTGCCTAAAATCGGACCCCCACAAAAGGTTCCCTCGATGGGAAAAATGTCATCAGCCAGTGAAGACTGATTCTTGTCACAGGAGACTACAAATTGACATCACACCCAAACTTTGTTACAAACTATCTCCCCACCCCCATTCATCTTTCCTAAAACTCATATACTCTCCTCTAAGAGGCCTAGATATGCCGTCCCCTTTCCCTAGGAAGAAGGTATTTAAATCTGGATTCTAAGCCACCTGAGGGAGTTATTCATTTTTCCCTGGGATCTCCCATATATACATGAGGTACACATGTTAATGAACATTTGTTTTTCTCTTGGTAATCTGTCTTTCATTACAAGAGCCTCTGCTAAGAACTCAGAAGGGTAGAGGAACACTATTTTTCCTCCTCCATAATTCTATCTCGGGAAAACAAGTCCCAGGCTGAATAGTGAGTTTGGCTCAAGTGCCAAGCAGTCCTGGCTGAGGGGAGGGAAGTTTCTTGGGGGAAATCAATAATATTGGCATCAAATAGGTCAAAGGGCACATGCATGGTTGTTGGTGGGAGTTTAAAGTGATTCAACATTTTTGGAGGAGGATTTGGCAAAATCGATAGAAATGTTCAAGGTACATCCAAGAGTCTTCTAGGAATCTCATCTGCTGAGATAAAGCACTAGTTTGTAAGCCCTGGTCAAAACCCAGGATGCTACTGCAGGCTCCCCTTCCACAATAGGAAAACCTGCTAACAACCTGCATTTTTAAGACAAGGTGGCATCTATGCTAATAAAAAGGTAATATGCTAATTAGACTGAACATCTTCCAGTTAACCTTCTGGATGTCCTTCCAGACAAAGCCATGGTGGCAGGGCTGAGGCAGAGGCAGTTACAGGTGATCAGGCAGGCAGAAAGCAGTTAGGAGGATCAGGCTGGCAGGGGAGAGCAGTTAGGGGGATCAGGCCAGCAGGCAGGTGATTGGTTAGGAGCCAGCAGCCCTGAGGGTTCCCTGATTAGAGAGGGTGCAGACCAGGCTGAAGGACCTCCCTGAGTGCACAAATTTTTGTGCACCGGGCCCCTAGTATAAAACATAAGAAAAAATCCTAAATGTAGGTAAAGAGCAGAAAATATATGATCATCAAAAGAACTACACTAATTTAAATAGTTAACTTCTCAACAAGAAGAGAAGTCAGAGGACAATGAAATGTTATCTTCCATAATAAAAAATGTAACTGCTAACCTAAAATTTTTATTTTCGGTTAAAGTATCATTTCAGAATGAAGGTAAAATAAAGGCATTTTCCAACAAAAATTATAACAAAAGCCCACCAGTAAACTAGATAAAAGAAACTCCTATAAGATGTAGAAAATAATGGTCCCAAATGAATAGTCTGAGATAGAAGAAGGAACGTGCACCCAAAAAGCTTGTGAATATGTGTAAATCTAAATGAACACTGACTGTATAACACAAAATAGTAATGTCATATGGGTTTAGAAATCTGTAGAATGAAAATCAATTTCAAGAATAAATAGAGGAGACAAATAGAGCTAAAACATTTCAAATATTCTAGTATTGCCCAGAAGGAAAGAAAACATGTCTAAGTTTATTTTCAAGAAAATGATGAAGTACTACATATTTTTTAAAAAGCAATTATTCACATTGACGGATATAAAAAGGAAATTTCTTACACAGAGAAAACAAAAATAAACCACATGATGGGTCGATAAGGACTTGACAATGAGCAAAATGTAGTCAACAGCTAACCAGTTTACACTTTGTGGGTTAGCTTCCATGAGAAGGTCCATTGGGTGCTGTCAGGGAGAATTCATATTTCCCCATCAAGTAACAAAAGATTAGAGGAGGGACAAATAGATCATGTAAGAAAGAAGTTTTTACTTAAATGCCCAAGTTAGTTTCTTTTTCCCCTAAAACTAGTAAGACAGGATTGAAATAGCTGTATTTAGTGTTCTGTCTCAGGGCCCAAAGGTAGGTCTGACAAGAGTAACCTCACACAGAGAGATTAGTCATGCACCCTGTTACAAAGATGTCAGAGGGGAAATGAGGGAAATCAGGCTATATTCCCCTGGTGGAGGGAAAAAAAAAAGATCCAGGGTGATGAAATGCTCTTACTATAAATGAAAATGCCTTACAACTTCCTGGCATTCTCTCTTGCTAATGAACTATATTAAAATAGATAACCTGTGTTATGAGAAGCATCAAAGACAAATTAAATGTCGGAGGAAAAGTAAATTACATATTTATCGACTGTTTTATGAGGTTATGCAGACGGTTCATTAAAAAGTCCCCTCAAAAGATGATTCTTCTTGCAACCAGGGCCTGTAGTTGCAAAGCAATCAATTTATAATGGAATATTCACAGCAGATTCAGGGCAACTCCTGATTAATGATGTTTCGCCACGTTAGGATAAATCTCTTTGAAATGTAAAGAAAAAAGGCAGAATGTCCTTTTTATGATGAATCGACTCAGAGTCTAGCACATCCACAAAAAGTGTGGTTTCTCTCCACTGGCATTTGAGTTCTTGAGTTGTTCCTACCACCTTTCATACACATAAACCCTTTACTACTGATTTTGGCAAACCTAGGTGTGGCAATTCCAAGGAAACCCATTGTCACTGAGTTGAGGGTCTGTATCCATCTTTAGAACTCTGCAGCTACAGATTTCATAAGACACACCTTAAACAAAACTGAAAACAGCCTACACTCAGGGACTGCATCCAATATCTCACTACTAGGGAACAGGCAGCTGAACATCTCTCCATAATTTAGAAATCTACTGAAAAAGAGCTGAATATTCTCTCTTTTAAGAGAATTTGTAACTTAATACATTTCAGTGGGACTTACGGACAGGAATGCACAATGCAATTTTATGTCAAGTTGGGTGCCAAAATATGTATCTCTTGTATATTTTACCTCTAGTGATCATTACCTTCCATTTTCTACAATGTCCTCAAAATGTACATACAAAAAAAAAATAGAGTTGTTGAGTCTCAGTTTTTTTTGTTTTTTGTGTGTGTGTGTTTAAAATATATTTTATTGATTTTTTACAGAGAGGAAGGGAGGGGGATAGAGAGTTAGAAGCATTGATGAGAGAGAAACATCGATCAGCTGCCTCTTGCACATCTCCTACTGGGTACATGCCCTTGACCAAAATCGAACCTGGGACCCTTCAGTCCTCAGGCCGACACTCTATCCACCGAGCAAAACCAGCTAGGGTGAGTCTCAGTTTTAATGGGAAATAAAACATTATACATATGACAAAGTCCTGGTGCATGTCACAAAATGGAACATTCTAAAATAAACTTTCACACTATGGCTGGCCAAATTTGGTCTCCCCCCAAATAGGGACCAGGAGGACAGAAGTTCTTGGTCCACGTGGAAATGAAATGGGTTTGATTGAAGAGCACCGTTCTATTGCAGGATGATTAAAATGTTGGGAACTTGAGTTGATCTTTCCAGATCATAAAAACATGGTTGAGTGAAATGTTATAAAGTTACACTTTGAATTAATCTTCATATGGATCTTGCTTTAAATCAAGCCAAATTCCTTGCCACTTTAAAACCGTTATTTTTCTGCATTGGCTTTTCACATTTCTCTTGTTAAGCGTTTTTTTTCATATTTGTTTTTTTTTTTTTTACTTTTAAAGGAGTGGTTTGGTTACCAAAGGCCTGGGAATTTATACAGATTGTGATTGGGGCCCAGGCAAGCTCAGGAAGTAATAGGAGAAATTAGGAATGTAAAAAGAGCTTCTTCCCTGTTCCAGTGGAAGTTAGGAACACAGAACACATTATTGCATTAGTTAAATAAGTAGATGATGAAGAAGTGAGTTCATAATATTTGACAATATGGTGAAAGAAACTGACAAATGAGAAGAAATATGATGGCATGTAGCAAAATATTAGCCATTATTGTTTTCTAGTTAGGAAATTGCTTATGCCATCTGTAAAATATTTGAAGGAGGAACTCTATTTCCCTCAGCAACCTCTGGCAAAATTCAGCGTGCTTTCCTCTTAATAAGAAGGTTGCACATTTAATATTACCTACTATAGTATCAACTCAATTTCCTTACACAACATTGAGTGATGGAACTATTTATAAATTTCAAGATGTCAGAAAACCACTCGGCCTTCAGATCTTCTTGACTGAGAGGAACTGACTCAGTTGTAGGTACAGTTGGTCAGGTTCATTTTCTTGAGTGGCTCCTTTTTCTTTTATGTTTCCCCTTTTGTTGATTTCTCTCTTATCTATGTCAAGCTTTGTCAAGCCAATACTGAACGTGAAGAGGGATTATCTTAAAGTCAGCGCTATTTTATTTCTGGTCAACACCCAACAATTATGAGTGTGGTTAGCCGCTATGCTAGCCCAGTCTTACATTTGCTGTCCTGTGCTTTGATCTTTCTCCACATGACCTACACTTGACCTTATGTTTTACTCCAGTATTACTTATTGCTCCTTCTTGTCACGGTCATTTTACTTTATTAGCTATTGTGTCCTATAATGTTAACAGTCATCATTCTTATTTTATTATCAAAGTCACGGTTCCGACGCACAACATTCTTAAGCCCTAAAGAGCACCTCTCAATAAATGCTTTAGTTTGACATGGAACCAACAATCGTCAAGAGCAACCTTCAAACCTAGACACAGTAAGATGGTCACAAGAACAATCTCCTGGATGGAAAGCAAAGAGGAATCATATTGTTCGCTATTTACAGTAAAAAGAAAAGAAAAGGCAATGGAACTACTAAAAATTCATAGGAACACTTCAGATCTCTTTCCAAGGGACCAAAAAGGAAATTTAAAAATTGCTATAAATATGGTAGTAGTATACATTTTATCTATGAGTAAAGTTGTTGAAATTTTTGGACCAAAACTAAAACAAAGCAAAATAAAACTCTGTAGGAATAACAATATTTTCCAAGAAAGATTTTTTTTAGAAATGCAAAAAAATGGCTAATGAGGTATCAACCATAAGTGAAGGTATTATGTCAGTGTACAAAGTAATGACAAATGTGAATTCAGACAGCATGGATTGAAAATGCATGTATTTGAATATATCACCTGGAATTGATCATAGTGAAGGTGTTTCTTAATTTTCTGTTGAACCTGGATCTTTTGCTCTAAGTATTTGAGCATTTTTAAAGATTATTCCTAAATGAAAAGCATAGTGATTTCTAAAATTTATTCTACTTTACTAATGCATAATAAATGTGAAAGGGTGGTTAAAAATATTTAAATTATTGATTATTAAAAAAGCATAACAATTAGTAGCATATCTCAGTAATTATCAATTCTTGGATTTTCATTACTGCTTGAGAATCTATATTGGCCAACCTAAAACTTTAGAAGTCACAAATATTAAATCAATGTCATAGGTAATAAAATTATTTAGAATCAACTACAAGAAATCTGTAAGAAGTAAATTAGTGATGAACTATATAATGAAACAAAACTAACATTTTCCAGTTTTGCAGGTTTAAAAAGTACTTTTATGAAATACCAGTATCTTTTAGAGTAGATATTTGAAGTTGTAGATTGAAGAGCAGAATAACTGAAAAGCACATTTTTCACAAAGTGGAAAATATTCCTTGACTAATCAAAACAGATGAATGTTCTAAAGCTAAGATACTTTTTCCCTAAAATATTTGATTTATAAATATGCAGTTTGCTTTAAGTTAATATTCATGAAACACTGCTTTTGACCAAATAATAAGCACAGGTCATTTTAAAGTGGCATACCAATAAACTGTTATCATAGGGAAAAAGAAGATTTATATTTTTCTGGTTTATGAGAATATTTTGTTGGAAGAAAACCAGGATGCTATTGGTACAGGAACCCTCTGCTGGACAGAGTCTGCCATTACAATATCAGTTATTTAAAGCTAAAGAGATTTAGCTAATTCATTTCTCTTAATTCTATCTTGGCAGAGAAGAGGGCAGGGTCCTTTAAAAATACTTATGTCTCAACCATACCCCAGATCAATTAAAAGCCAATCTCCAGAGCCGGGTTCCATGTATTCGCAGTTTTTAAACCTCACAAGGTGATGATAAAGACTTCTTGCATACTACCATAATGATCTTTTTATCATCATTGAAAAAGATACATACATTTCCCATGCGAGGTGGGATCTGAGATTGTGTGCAAGATACATGAGCGAGGGAGGTCTTATTCTAACGGAATGGAAAGAGAGTGAAATTGTTGAGAGATGCTATTCAGTTCCGTTTACCTTGGGCTTCTCATCCAGGATCTGCTGACGTATCTCTTTGTGTTTCTCTACGAGTTTTTCTTGCCGTTTACTTTGTGCCTCTTCTAACTATAAGAAAAGTTACAAAGAAAATCATTCTCACCTAAAAGTTCAAGCGAATGCTTTCAGAAAAATATTAAAAATTAAATACATGGAATGACTTCATTCCCTGGTCAAGAACTGCTCTTGCAGGTGTAGCAGACTGTTGGTAAGCATTGAAGGTACACAGGAGTGAGGGTGGAGTGACCAACAGTTATAGTATCCTTACATTTTTCTTAACATTTGAAAATTTCCATAGTAACATTTTTTTTTTATTTGAAAAATAATATAATGGCCTCTGGAGCTTGCCATCTTCTCTACCATGGGTGACAACTAAGGATTCTTTGGGAGAATTTCCCATTTACATCATGTTTCCGGGCCCCTGACTTGGAAGTGATTCTTCACATCTGTCTTTACACGAGCCTTTTCGTACACAGGTTTGCAATTAAACTTTCAGGGAGCCTGCGCTGTGAAGAGTGGCTATGGAGGCTCACACTGTGCTTGTCAAACATTCACACGTAATTTGCATAGGAGAGAGGGATTAGCCCCATTAAAAAGAAACAATGGGCTCAAAATTAGGTCACTTTTGCTTCGCCCCACCAAGAATGAATAGTAACCTAACTGCAGTTTCAGCCTCTCCCAGTCTGTCTGGGATTTCAACCTTAGTGATGTCACCTGCCTGATAAAGCCCACTGCCTACCCCTGAGCAAAGGTGACCTTGCCTGTAATAACTTCCTTGTCCCACCATCTCTCCGCCTATAAAACCTTCCTTATACAGCTGCTCAGAGGAACTCTGTTTACTAAATGGGAGGATGCCTGGTTCACGAACTGCTAGAACCCATTAGACCTTTAAATCTACATGATTGAACTTTTGTTCTTTAACAACCAACATACCCTCTTGATGTACTGCACCACCTCCTGGATGTATGACCGGATCATCTCTGTTTTTTCCCTAAAAGAAAAGGACAAATAAGTCATTATATGAACACATCTGGCATTAGAAAACATGAGAATCTTGGACTCCCTGATAAAAATTTACAGAACTCTCAACATTCTTATTACTGCTTCCAGGAAGGTACAATGCACCAACTCTGGACAAAGGTCAGGTCCCGCCAAGGGCAGACTTTGTTTTCACTAAATGCTGGGAAGACTGCCTGACATTATTCGAAGTGAGTATTCAACCTTTTCCTAAGGGACATTCTTTATTCAGCCTTTATCTTCAAGGTCCTTTTCTGGACTGCTCTTTTGAGTTTCCGGTTGAAAACCTTACTGAGATCTTTTGAAAGGTTAATTAGAGGAGAAATTTCACAGATGGGTCTTCATAGTTAAGAACAAAATAATCCCCAGGTAAAAGGTGGGGAAGAAGGGTTCCTTCTTACTCTTCCATCTGGCTTTTGTCTTTGGATTTAGCTTCTGTGATCTTCTCCTGTCTCTTTTTATCCATTTTCTTCTTTAATTCCTTCTTCTCTCTGAAGTCAAAATGGAAGTAAAAGGGGAAAAAGGCAAATGAAATGGCAGTTTGTATTGAATGCGTCTATATGCACAAGTCCATTGTAATGAGAACAGAGGCTTACTTCTCACAGATTTCTTTGAGCTTCTTTAACTGATTGTTCTGACATTCTTCAGCAACATCCGTCAATTTTTGGATAAGCTGGGGAAAGAAAATGCCAGTTTGCTATTTTATGTTAGCATAAACAAAGAACCCTCTCCCTCAAACAATAGTATCTGTAGTTAAAAAAATCTCTCATTGATATTTAACAATAGTTAGAATTATCAAACATCTATAACAGGTACTGAGGATATAATTGAAAACCATCATATTATCTTGGTTTGAATACAAAATAATTCTTCTGATCTCTTAAAAAAAATATCTAAACTAATAAAAGCGAAATATTAAAATTAACCGTTTCTCCGAGACAGGGTAAGCCACGCCCACCAGCCAATCAGAG